>ML795313.1:17823-34830 GCA_009831015.1 Picea engelmannii
TAATCGGTTACATCAAGCATCGGAAGGTCATCATTCTGGTTGATAGTGGCAGCACCCATAATTTTATTCATTGCCGCATTGCCCAAGAAACTCATTGCTACATCCATGCCGTCAATAATTTCCAAATCATGATTGCCAATGGTTGTTCCATGAAATGTGGAGGGCGTTGTGAAAATGTGTGTCTCCAAATTGGTGACTACCACCTGAAATCACATATGTTTGTTATCGACATGGGAGGTTGTGACATTGTGCTGGGTGCAAACTGGCTAAGGACTTTGGGTCCCATTCTCATGGATTTTAAAGACTTAATCATGCAATTCGACCAAGAGGGCCACTAATTTAAGTTCCAAGGAATCATCGTCGATTCACCTGAGATCATTAGTTCCCATCGCATGGAAAAGCTGCTCAAAAAGGGTCATTTTGGTGTTATCGCCCAACTCCATGCCATACAAGCAACAGAGACACCCTCGGTACTGCAATACCTCCAAGCCATCCTTTCTAAACATCAATTGGTCTTTTCCACTCCCCAAGGCCTCCCTCCTTCCTGTGGTGTTCATGATCATTCAATTCCCCTTGTACCAGGAAGCCTTCCTCCCAATATTCGTCCGTATCGTCACCCATTTTCCCAAAAAAATGAAATTGAGAAAATGGTCCAGGAACTCCTTACTGCAGGCGTTATCCTCCCTAGTATGAGCCCCTATTCGTCTCCTGTGATCATGGTCCTGAAGAAAGAAGGTTCTTGGCGAATGTGTCCTGACTTCCGTGCCCTCAACAAACTTACCATCAAAGACAAATTCCCCATTCCTGCCATTGATGACCTCCTGGGTGAACTAAGTGGTGCCCAATTCTTCACTAAACTAGATCTTCATTCGGGCTACTACCAGATACGTATGAAAGAGGTAGATATTCCCAAGACTTCCTTTAGAACTCATGAGGGCAACTATGATTTTTTGGACATGCCCTTTGGCTTGTGTAATGCCCACTCCACCTTCCAAAGCCTCATGAATCATGTCTTCTATTCTTTTCTCCGCCATTTTGTCTTAGTTTTCTTTGATGATATCCTCATCTATAGAAAAACCTGGACAAACCATCTTTCTCATGTGGATCAAGTTCTCCATCTACTCTCTCAGCACCAACTTTTCCTGAAACAGTCTAAATGTGCTTTTGGCGCCTCAGAGGTAGAATACTTGGGTCATCTAGTTGGCAAAGATGGCGTTGGGGTGGATCCTAAAATGATTGAAGCTATGCAAGATTGGCCTCACCCAAAGACTCTTAAGATCTTGCATGGATTTCTAGGCTTAACAAGGTATTATCGCAAGTTTGTTAAGAATTATGGGAAGATTGCAGCACCTCTCACTGCTCTCCTAAAAAAGAACTCTTTCACTTGGACTCCAGTCGCTACTCAAGCTTTTCAAACCTTGAAGATGGCCATGTGCACCACTCCAGTCCTTGCCCTTCCTGATTTCACAAAGACCTTTGTGTTGGAATGTGATGCCTCAGGGAAAGGAAATGGTGTTGTCCTTATGCAAGAGGGTGGACCTTTGGCCTTTACCAGCAAGCAACTATCTGAACCAAATCTGGGCAAATCCATCTATGAAAAGGAAATGTTGGATATTCTGCATGTCGTGGATCTATGGTGTCCTTATATATTGGGGCAACAGTTCCAAATTAAGACAAACCATCAAAGCCTCAAGTATTTTCTGGAACAACGCATTTCCTCCCTAGAACAACAAAAATGGGTGACTAAACTCTTTGGATATGATTATGAGATCATTTATAAGAAAGGAAAAGACAATGTGGTTGCGGATGCACTTTCCCAAAAATATGAAGATGAAGGATCCATTTTTTCTCTTTCATTCATTGTACCAGATTGGCTACAAGCCATTCACCAGGAATGGCTACAAGATCCCAAAAGTTCGCAGTTGATCCAGCAATTGTAGTCCAATGCTCCAGCTTCCCCAGGGTACTCTTGGATCCATGAGGAACTTCGATACAAAGGTCATTTGTATTTAAGTAAACAATCAAAGCTTAAATCCACGGTACTTTTTGAGCTTCATGCTACACCCACAGCAGGGCACTCCGGGTTCACCAAAACCTATGATAGGGTCAAACGTTCCTTTTTCTAGGATGGTATGAAATAGGAAATTCATAATTTTGTAGCTGAATGTGACGTGTGTCAATGCAACAAGGGAGAAACAGTCAAATCGTCGGGCACACTACAACCGCTCCCAATTCCACCTGTTATTTGGAAGGATATCTCTATGGATTGTATTACTGGCTTACCCAAATCGGGAAATAAATCCGTCATCATGGTGGTTGTTGATCGCCTTTCCAAGTATGCTCATTTATGCACCCTTCAACACCTGTTTACAACATCCACGATGGCTCAAATCTTCATGGATCGGGTCTTCAAGCTTCATGGCATGCCACACTCTATTGTTTATGATCGTGACCCAACTTTCACAAGCAGTTTTTGGCAAGAACTGTTCAAGATACAAGGCACATAATTGCATCTCAGCACAACTTATCATCCCCAGACTGATGTCCAAACGGAAGTTGTCAACAAGTGTTTGGAAACATATTTGAGGTGTTTTGCCTCGGAAAAGAAAAATCAGTGGGCTCAATGGTTACCCCTAGCTAAATGGCGGTACAACACTTCATACCATACAACTACATGAATGACTCTTTTTGAAGCGGTATATGGACAGAAGCCACCTTTAGTTCTCTCATATTTATCGGATGCCTCGAAGGTCCAGGCGGTTGACCTAACACTTACAGCTTGAGAGGTTATTCTTCATACCTTCAAAGAGAATTTGGTCATGGCATAGAATCGCATGAAGCAATAAGCAGATAAAGGTCTCTCTAAACGTCAATTTGCAGAAGGGGATAAGGTGTTTCTTCGACTGCAACCTTACAAGCAAACTTCCCTCAAGGCCAAGCATTGTCAGAAGCTAGCGCCCAAATTTTATGGTCCTTATACCGTGCTCAAGTGTGTGGGACAAGTCACCTATCAGTTATCCTTGCCCAGCCATTCGAAGCTACATCCTGTTTTTCATGTTTCATGCTTAAAGAAGGTGATTGGAGCTAAGTGCCAAATTCAAGCCAACCTTCCATAGTTAGCTGAAGAAGGATCCATTTGGCTACAACCAAAAGTAGTTTTGGACCAGCATGAGCGTCGCCTACGTCAAAGAACCATCAAGGAAGTGCTTGTCCAGTGGAAAGATACAACTCCAGCAGACGCCACTTGGGAACCAGCTACCATTCTGCAGCAATTTCCTCATCTCAAGCCTTGAGGACAAGGCTGCTTTTAAGGGGGTGGACATGTTAGGGTCCTATCCCGCACATAGGTAGAACAATATATTCGGATGTAATAAAGGTCAATATTAATAAGGCCTTTCAATAAAATAGAATAAGGAGGATGTAAGAAGACCTAATAGAAGCTTCTGCTTTTAGAAGGATCCTCCTCTAGATGCTTCTTTTTAGTATAAATAGAAGTCGAGGGTATGAGAACCCTAGCTTGGATATTATTGTAATAGAGCTTTGCTCAACTGGAGGTTTCCCCCTCGAAGAGGCTCGTGAACATTGCTTTCAGATTCAAAGTGTTATTTTTGTTGTTATTCTTATATCATTTCAGTGTTATTGTGGTGAATGTTCTGGTTATATTGTTGTTATTCTGCCATTACTAGCATTTATTTATGTTCTGCTTACATTTTATATCTAGTATATTACAATTTCTCTAAATACCACATCTCGACTATACACAACCTTCATATTTTATGTTTTCCAAAGCTTATAACCTTTAAGACCATCTTTATACCCAATATATATACACTTTTTAACCTTCTTATCTAGCTTACTCTTGTTTTCCTTTGGAACATGAAAATAGGCCTCATAGCCAAATACCTTGAGATGTGTGAGAGAAGATTTCTTACTCGTCCATACCTCTTATGGAGTCTTTTCATCTAGTGTTTATGAGGGTGATCTATTGAATAGGTAACATGTAGTATCCACTGCCTCTTTCCATAATTATTTCCCTAACCCGACACCACTAAGCATGCACCTTGATTTGTCCATCAGTGTTATGTTCATCATTTATGAAACTCCATTTTGTTGAGGTGTATATGAAGTAGTATTATGTATTTCTATACCACACTTCTTACAAAATTATTCAAATTCATTCCTGCAGAACTCTCCAGCATTATCTTTCCTCAACACCTTAATTCTTTTCTCTATTTGATTCTCAACAAGAGCCTTAAAATCTTTAAATTTGTCAAAGACTTCAGATTTCTTCCTAAGGAAATATATCCAAGTATTCCTCAAGAATTCATCTATAAATGAGACATAGTACATAGATTTTCCCAATTATATAATCGTCACAACATAGTACATAGATTTTCCCAATTATATAACTATCACAGGTCCAAACACATCACTGTGCACTAGTTGTAAAATTCCTTCTGCCCTCGTTTCATCAAAAGGAAATCTTACCCGATTCAGCTTCCCATATACACAATGTTCACAAAAATCAAAATCCAGAGAGCGGTTAGACATACCTTCAACCATATCTTTACCATGTAGTAGTCAAAGACCCTTCTCTCTGATATGCTCCAATATTTGATGCCATAGAATAACCTTTTCTCCAAAGACTGTAGCGTTTTTTTTTCTTCTTCTCCAATATCAGTAACAATGGAACTATTACACCCATTACTAATAGTTCTTCCTTTCATATTATACAAAGTTCCAATCCGAACTCCCTTCAACAACACCATTGCTCCCCGAACCATCCTACAGGTTTCTTTTTCAAGTACTTTTTTCACCCCTGTATCATCCATTTTGCTTACAGAAATCAAATTTATGTCCAAACCTAGTATGTGCAGAACATCAAGAAGTTTTATAATCCTTCCATCTATGATTCTCAACTTGAATTTTCCTCGTCCTATGATTATGGTTGTCGAGTAATCACCTAGGAAAAAATTACCTCCATCGTACCTTTCGTATTCACAAAACCACTCTATGTGGGGATTCATATGAAAGGATTCACCTGAGTCAACCAACCATGCCTCATGATCTGCATGTGTTCTTGAATAAGATAGGTACAAATCTCCTCCTTCTTCCTTGGAGGTATTTTCTTCTGTAGAGGGAGCACCTTCAGATCCCTTCACTTTCTCAACACTTTTGGATCTACATTGCTTCTTGAAGTGCCCTTCTTTTCCACATCTCCAACATACCTTTACAAACTTTTCGGGAGATTTAGATCTACCCTTAGACTTAGATCTTCCATTTGAGGACTTAGATCTATTCCTTTCTTGGGAGCATCCTATTGCAAATAATTCATCTGTGCTTTGCCCTTCCATGTTCTTCCATCTAATCTTCTCCAATAACAAGGATGATGCCACATCATCAAAACTCAAGGTAGTTGTATTACTACCTATGGCCACAACCAAACTATCCCATGAGTCTAGTAAAGATAACAGTAAAATGATACACTTATCTTCATATGAAATTTTAATCTCAACAGATAAAAACTAACTTACCACAGTATTGAAGGCGTTCATATGCTCTGTCACCGAGTCTCCATCTCTCATCTTCAGGTTATATAGATTTTTCCGCATGAATAGTTTACTTACTATGGAATTTGACTGATACAAGTTGCCCAACTTATCCCATAATTCCTTGGTTGTAGCTTCCATCTTGAGCTTCCACAACTCAAAACTTTGCCCATTAAATTTCACGATCTCTATTTTCGAATTGCTCGCCATTTCTCTTCACTTAAAGAATCAATACCATAGATATCCCACTATAATAAGGCTTATCATAGTCCTGAGCCAAACCCCTGACCACAAGGGCATCCCCCTGAAGCCAATAATTTCTCTGATACCAAATGTATATTTTAACCTTGTACAATATTTTACAACAAACATATTTTCAATAAAAGAACATAAAAGATACAACGGAAAATACACACATTACACAAGGATTTTTCCCCTGGAAACCCAAACCGGGAAAACCAATAAATTATATATTCATTTGCATCATACATTGTTTACAATACGATATACATATAGGATATAACGACATCCAAAACCCTAATCCAATGACCTATATTAGTCAACAACCCTAATTCATTAACCGGAAATAGACAACCATCGACGAAAAACCATGTGCCGAAAAACTGCCCAAAAATTGACACAAAAACCGAGGAAAAAAATTCAGGGCCTTCGCGCAACAGATACTACTTCTAATTGTGAAAATAATATCACATATGACCCCATATGATATCTCCTTTCCTTAGTTTTTACACACTTTAAGGGAAGTATTTTAACATTCCTCATGATCAATTCTATTGTTCATATGAGAAATGATAATGGCGAGTTATTTGGATGCCTATCATCAAAACCCTATCCAACACTATTAATTATTTATTGACCTTGCAAAGGAGGAATTAAATGTGTTTATTAGTAGATTTGGTTTTAAATGTCTAAACTACAGTCATGATCCAATTAATTTGATTAATATGTGGAAAACAAGGTAATTTAGAACTGTTTAATTTTTCTAATTCACCAAGATTGTTTATGAGTCCAAGGTGAAGAGCATACTCGAAAAAATAGGACTCTTTAGGTCCTTTGTATGTTTGATTCTCACAAGGAAACAAAAATGTGTGATACAAGATTGATGAAAAATTTCAATATGTAAAAGAAATTAGATCAATAGCACAACATGTGGACTTGAGTGTTTTGTTACTTTCACTACTTAACCTCTAGGTGATGTAAAGTGTTGCAAATTTTTAAAACTCTCACTAATGATGCAAAAAATTTCAAGAAATCTTATCAAGCAAATATGTGAACATGCGTGGGTTCTTATTCCACCTAGCTAAATTTCTAGATGACGATGAATTTGGAATTAACAACACCACAAAAAAAATATAATTTGTGTGAAGGAGGTATTTCATTAAGTCCCCTCATTCTAGTTTGCAAAGTTCTCTTTTTGGCACAAGGAAAAGCACATACTAGAGGTAAGGGACTTTTAAGTCCCTTTGTGTGTGGTAAGTGAAAATACAAGGAAGAAACAATGGTTCCACTTTAATATAAACATCCATGTGCTATAAAAAGTAGGCCATCCATGTGGCAAAATAAATGAAATTTGATTTCTCCTCCTACCCACTAGATTAGCTAATTACTAATGCAAGAATGGAAAAATATTAGAAATTGTAACCCTATAATTTATGACAAATTAAATCATATTTTCTAAGTTACGAGTCACAAAATTATCATCTTTTGACATCTTCTTTTCCTTATTTTTAATCGTTTTTCGTTTACCTCTAACCTCATATTAGCTCATTTTAATGGTCATATGCGGGATTTAGGCTTAAGGTGTTTTCAATTGTGCTTCTTATTACTTCATTGAGTTATGATTAACATTAGGGAGAATGAAATCTTAAAAATGTCAAAAACCATGCAAATTTTCACTAAAATGCAAGCTTAAACATGCACTACCAAAAGCTTAAAATACAAAAATTTTCTTTTGTTTGAGATTATATGCAATGAAATAAATTAAATGCAAACTATTAATGATTCTTTACATTCAATGAAAGGATCCAATTCAGATACAAAGGAACACGAAACAAAAGGATCATTCAAACAAAGACTCGCAAGCTTAAAGAACTGAGAGAATCAAGTGCAAGAATGATTTCTAACACTTGTTCAATAAAACAAGGTAAATAACTTTTTAAAAATCTCAACACTTAAATATTAAATATCAAATGAACTTGCAACAGACCTAAAATCTTCAGAATCTACCCAATGGATTAACAATTTCACGAAAAAGAGATTTTAAAGTACAAGGTCTAAAGGACTTTGCACTGTTTCCAAGCCAAGCAAAAGGGATTACAAATTTGACAAGAAAAGAATTGAAAATATTCATAAAGGTAATGGCATAGGTCTAATGATTTTATAATCAAAGACAAGATCACAAACAGACCAAATTGCATTCAAGGATCAAGTTAACCAAGAGTGCATTCAATGACAAACTTTTCCCAATTTGATAAAAAACATAGCTTGAAGAGGTGAAAAAGAGAAGTGATAACCCAATAAAACTAGACCAAAAAAGCCTCAAGCAATCATAAAAGACTCCAAGGCTCACCTCTAAGTCAAAATACCTTAAAAAAAAGAGAGGAGAAAGCTTTTAAAATGACACAAAAGGAGGATTGACGCTCTTGCTATCATGTAAACAATGCATTACTGAAGGGGTGACACCCCTTAAAACACTACCAAGGAGCATTACTAACACCCTACAGAGGAAGGATAGGGAGTGTCAATGCCTTGCAAGCCTCCTATAGGGAGCGTTACTACCTAAATATGGTCAAAACTTTACTCAGATTCAAAAAATGAAATGGCTATTGACTTTGCAAGTTAACTAAGGTTTCTAGAGACTGATATGAAACACTAAAAAAAAATAAGAAACAAAAAAGATAAGGAAAATTATTCATAGAATATATAATGAGAAGAACATGGTGTTTTTCCCCAGCGGAGTTGCCAAAAAATGTTGTGAGAAATTCACCCTCGGAACATGTTGAATTCTCCTTAGACTAAAAACATAACGTAACACAAATTTGAAACAAGTGGTCATTGACTTCCTTTTATATTAATCTTTGAATCCTATGGATGTAAGGAAAGATTTATACTAAACTTAAGTCGGGCGTTAGTCCTCATTTCTCCAAAGCTCGACCTCGTTGCTCCAAGCTTCTCAACAATCAAAGGAACCTGCAAGAATAGGTGACAAACAACTCTACTTATACTAGATCTCATTAGGAAAAGACTAATTTATCTAAGCTTGATTTGACATACGAATTAGACAAATGCACAAATATAAATTGAAAGGAACATGCGAAGTTTATTCATCATAAGTGAAAATTTACATATGGATGATGGTGCCAGTCTTCCAAGCCTTGTTTCCTCCAGCCCTTGGATGCACACACAAGTATTCTATAGTTTCTCATAATATCAAAATTTTCACACCTTATAGAATTCAGATCCCCTTCCCCCATGGATGGTCTTTCTTATATAAGCTTTGGGAAGCTCAATTACCATTACAAAATGAAGGGAAGGTTGAGATATTTTCTCCCTAAGTTAGGATTTGGAACCCCATAATGGAAGGAAAGTTGAGTGACTCGAGGCTATGATTCATCACTCATCCATAACTACCCAAATATTTTTTGAGATGTCCCTTAGATAAAGGTGGAATTAGGCCCAACTAACTAATGCTCCCCCAATGATTGAGACAAGGAATCATTAATGCCCCCTGAAAGTGGTATATGGTGTGTCACCCAGGGACTGACGCCCCCTAAAGATGGGTAGGGGAGCGTCACCCTTCCAACCAAGTCAAACTTAGGGTAAAAATCATATGTTAAACCTTAATAAAATGATGTTATCTTCTTTGTATTGACTAGGGAAGTGACAAAATGTTGCCACATGGTGTCTAAGTTGGTAAAACATGAATGTGACACTTAAGAAGGTGTCATTTTTATATTACGACAGTTAAGAATGCAATTGTACTTAAGTGTGACACTAAACAGAATAGTGACTAAACTGCGACACTTAGTACGACACTAGGTAGTGTGAAAATTTTACATGTAACAACAAGGAGATAATTGAATAAAAGGCACACTATGTTGCGGAGTTAAAGAAAAAAGAACCGATTCCTACAGTTCTTATATATCATCATCCACACCATATAGAGAAACAATAGTCATCAAGGGAGAGGTGTGAGAATCAACACACTTAAGAACTAGCATGGTGCTAGAAAGGAAACTAATCAAGACACACATGGAGGACTACCAACATTGCTCGATGATGTCAGGAATGTTGTCTTCACCAAGGAGATCATTGAATAAAAGAAACACTATGTTTTGGAGTTAAAGAAAAAAGAACCGATTCCTACAGTTGTTGTATATCTTCATCCACACCATATAGAGAAACAATAGTCATCAAGGAAGAGGCATGAGCATAAACACACTTATGACCTAGCATGGCACCAGAAAGGAAACCAGTCAAGAGGAACATGGAGGACTACCAGCACTGAAAGACAACATTAGGATAGAGGAACAATTCCATGGCACCACATAAATGATAAGGATCAAGATCAGTGTGGAATTCTAGAAAGAATTATCACAGTTATTATGTTCATATTTGTAATGATCCCAAGCCAAATCTTTTCTTGGAATCACTAACTACTACTGATCTATTGATGTGCAGGTATTTACTGATTTATTAACTGCATACAAGATTCATCAACACATGAAGATCACAATATATTCAAGATGTAGAAGCACAAGCAAAGATCTGACCTTTTTATTATGAGCAATGTAAGATCAATACAATAGATGGCCGATCTGGCATAAACCTCAGATGGTCATACAAGCAATAGATATGAGCTGCTACAAAATGCTCCCGACAATACAAAATAAGCCTCCAAAGGCTGGATATACAATGAAGACTGAATCAAGCAGATCTGAGCCATAATAATGCTCAACCTCCAAGCTGGAAAGTGCCACGCCCTGCTAGGATGCTGAAGCCCTAAATAATTTGGCCCTGCTACCAAAAGTGTCCAATCATCCCGAGAAATATGCCAAATGATAGATCGGGCAACTGTAAGGACAACCCAGATGTCCAAATTCCCAAATCCACTCTCAAACCCTATAGATCTGAATTCCTCCACTGAATGGTGTGCCCCACTGGATGACTGAAACCCTAGCTGGTTTGGCCCTGATGAAGGAGGCCTCCAAATTCTCTGAAACTCTCCAAGAATATAGATCGGGCTATGAGAATCCCGTGGGAGAAGTTTCGGACTCAGATCTCAAGCAGATCTCCCTAGATCTGAGTTTTATTGAATCACAGGACGTCCCCTATGGCTCCAAGACGTCCCAATCTGCAGACAAATGTAGAATGATGATAACCCTCCAGAAAGGCCCTCAAACTAATGGTCCTGCCCCTGCAAACAAAACCCAACAGTCGGAATGGCCCCAGGCCCTCAGGATAAGCTGGATCGAACCTCCCTCTAGATGATGGTGCGCCCTTGCTGGAAATAGAAGAACAGTACGGCCTGCTACCTTCTGAAGCGCTAGATGGAGATGGGCTGAGACTAGAATGGTGTGGAGGAGTCTTTCATCCCCTGCGGAACAAGGTGAGTGGATATTTCACCACTGAGTTTCTCACAAGGGTTTGTACAGCAAAACCCCCAAACTAAATGCTCAAGAGAAATAGCAAATGCTAATCCAAAACCAGAATGCCTAATAGGTGCGCCCTAGCCTCTTACTTATACTTTTTCCTTCTAATTCTCAGTTGAGTTAGGTTAACTCCCAGGGTTAATCTTCTATTCTTCTGTTGATTTATCTTTTACCCTTCATCCCTTTTCCTTTATTAAGTCAACTTAAAAATATAATTTTAGCCTCCTTGACTTCCCCCTTCAATGTAAGACTATGACTTAGTGGGGGTGCCCAGGCCACTGAGTCTCCACATCACCTCTCTAAGAGGTGGGGGACATTACAGTCTCCCCTTCTTGAAATTTCTTGTCCTCAAGCAATTCCAAACCTGCTTCTCTTACCACATGTTCCTGCTCCCAAGTGGCATCCTCAATGGGTAAATCCTTCCACCTGATCAGGTACTCCTTGATGCTTCGGTTTCTGAGCCTCTTCTCTCGGATTTCTAGTACCTCCTCCGGAATCAAAACAAGTTGTCCCTCCTCATCCATGGGGGGTAATACCTCAATAGGCCTGATGTGTTGACTGAGGGCTTTCTTAAGGCACGAGACATGAAAAACGTTGTGAATTCTGCTACCTTGTGGAAGCTCCAGCTCGTAAGCTACGACCCCTATCCTCCTGCTAACTCTGTAGGGTCCAAAGAAAAGTGGCTGCAGTTTCTCCGCTCTGCTTCTTTTAATAGAAGCTTGCCTATATGGTTGCAGCCTCAAGTATACTAAATCACCAACCTCAAAAGTCCGGTCAACTCTGTGCTTGTCTGCTTGGACCTTCTGCTGGTTTTGTGCCCTCTGTAGATGATCCTTCAATTCCCTGAGAATGTCTTGGCTCTGTTGTACCCAATCCTGCACTGTGGGTGCCCTGCTGTCCCCAAAGGCAATCTCCACAAAGGAAAGGGGATCATAGCTATATAAAGCTCTGAAGGGTGTCATGCCTATGGATACATGATGGGTGGTGTTGTAGCAATATTCTCCCAAGTGCAACCATCTGACCCATGCTTTCTGTTGTCCTGCTATGTAATTTCTGAGGTATCCTTCCACCCATTTGTTGACTATTTCAATCTGATCATCCGTCTGAGGATGATAACTAGTACTAGGAGTCAATTCCATACCTACTAATCTGAACAACTCTTGCCAAAACGTACTCATGAATCTGCTGTCCCTGTCACTGATAATGGTCTTGGGTAGGCCATGTAGTCTGAACACCTCTCTGAAAAATAATTCGACCACATGTGCATCGCTGAAGTCTCTGGCTATGCAAAAGAAGTGTGCAAACTTCGTCAATCTGTCCACCACCATGAAAATGCAATCCTTCCCCTGTGCTCTAGGCAAACCGGTGATGAAATCCATGGATATACTTTCCCACTTGTGTTCTAGAATGGGTAGGGGTTGCAACAGTCCTGCAGGGTGCGTGTGCTCATCCTTGTTTTCTTGGCATGTGGTGCACTCTTTGACATGCTTAATCACATCCTCCTTGAGGCCTTTCCATGCAAACCTCTCTCTCACCTGCCTGTACGTCTTACTGATGCCCGGATGTCCTGCTACTGGTGAGTTATGACACGCATGCAAGATATTAGCTTTGAGAACTGATCCAGGAACTAAGAAGATTCGGCCTTTGTAATAAATGAGGTCCTTTATGACCCTGAAGTTGTCGTCCTGTATTTGTCCGTCCAATAGTTGACAAGCGAACTGATCCTTCCAGTCAACTGACATACCGGACATGGAAAAAATGGATGGCCTCCTGGATAATGCATCGGCTACTGCGTTGTTCTTCCCCTTGACAAATTCAATGTCGAAGTCGTAGGCCTGTATTTTGCTTACCCATTTATGTTGTCTTTCATTCAAATATTTCTGCTCCAGTAGATATTTAAGACTGTTATGGTCTGATTTGACCACAAACCTTGCACCTACCAAATATTGCCTGAATTTGGCTAGTGCATAAATGATAGCCAACATTTCTATGTCATAAATGATGTAAAGTAGTTCAAGAACTCTAAGTTTCCGACTTTCATAGGAAATGGGCTGCCTATTCTACATCAACACGGCCCCTATACCTTCCCCCGATGTATCCCACTCCAAGGTGAAGGGTATGCCGAAATCTAGGAGAGCTAGAACTGGACAGGTACTCATGACTTCTTTCATTTTCTCCATCGTGGCTTAGGCCTCGTCACTCCATTTGAAGGACCCATTTTTGGTCAGGTCAGTCAAGGGTGCACACAGTTGAGAGAACCCTTTAACAAATTTCCTATAGTATGTGCATAGGCCCAGGAATCCCGTTAGTTCTGTGAGTGTCTTCGGAGTAGGCCATTCCCTAATGGTTGTTATTTTCTCATGGTGTACCTGTACTCCTTTTACCCCTATGATGTGTCCCAAGTAGAGTACCTATGTCATCCCAAACTCACATTTGGATTCCTTGGCGTATACTGACTGTTCTTCCATGATTGATAGGATTTGGTCCACATGTCGAAGGTGTTCCTCCCAGGTTTTGTTATAAATGAGTAAGTCATCAAAGAATACCAACAAGTGTTTCCTTAGTTGTTTGTTGAACACATGGTTCATGCAGGACTGGAATGTGGCTGGGGCATTGGTTAACCCAAAGGGCATTACCAAAAACTCGTAATGGCCGTAGTGACACCTAAAGGTTGTTTTTGAGATGTCCTCCTCCCTCATCTTGATTTGATGGTAGCCCGAACGGAGATCAATTTTTGTGAAATAGATAGCTCCATGCAGCTCATCCAGCAACTCATCAATCCTGGGTATGGGGTACCTATTTTTGATCGTCTTTTTATTCAAATCCTGGAAGTCAATGCACATTATCATCATTCTGTCCTTTTTCTTAGCCAAGACTAGTGAAGAAGTCAACGGGCTTGAACTCGGCTTGATGTGTCTCATGTCTAGAAGCTCTTTGATGGCCTTCTCTATCTCGTCTTTATACTTCTTGGGATGCCTATAGGGTGTGGTGATAACTGTTTTAGCCCCTGCTTCTAGCTCAATAATGTGCTCGAACCCCCTGTCTAGTGGCACACCTGGAGGAATCGGCCCAAACACCTTGTGGTGCCTGTCAAGGATCTTTTTAATCTCCGGAGCATAGTGCGCCTTTCTCTTCTCGTCCACTCGTGTTGAGACTTTACATTCTGTTGTGTATACAATTTATTCCCTTCTGAAGATGGCTTCCATCCTCTTGGTCGTGACCACTCTAGCGGAGTTACCTGTCATGCCTCTGAGCAAAACCTTTCATCCTCCTTCCTCTACAAAGGACATTTCCATGGTCTTGTAATTGGTGGTGATGGGACCTAAAGTGTTGAGCCAATGCACCCCTAGGACGATGTTGGTATCAAGAAGATCCATCACATACACATCCTGAACTAACTCATGCCTTCCTAAGGTGAGTTTCATACCTGGTATGTATCTGTCACAGGGCATAGTACTCCCGCTTGCTACCTCTACTTTGAACCCTTCAAACTCTACTGTAGGTATGTTCCTCCTCTTTAGTAATTCCTCATCAATGAAATTGTGGGAAGCTCCTCCATCAATCAGAACCGAGACTCTCTGTCCCTGCAAGACCCCTCTCATCCTGAAGGTGTTGAACTTGGGTACCCCACTAATAGATGCCAAGGTAGCCTTCTCTCCAGCCGCACAGTCAAGTTCTGGAACCTCCTCTTCTCCTGTCTCTGCAGTTTTGGCCTCAATTTTTTGTATCCGACCATACTCTTCCTCCTCTTCATTGTCCGAGGTAACTTCTATATAGTGAACCTGGCCACGTCCCATGCACTTATGTGACGGATTCCATGGTTCTTTGCAAGTGAAGCAGAGTTGTTTTCTCCTCAGTTCCCTTCTGGCGTTGTCATCTATCCTACCACAGCCCCTGTCAAATCCCTTTGGGTCACGTCCCCCCTGATTCATTGGAGGTATTTGATCTCTTCCTCCACTATTAAGAGGTGGTTTGGGTATGGATCTAGGCTTCACAGCTGGCCCCAAATCCCTCGCCTTTCAAATGGCCTCCTGTAGGTTGTGGGGTTTAAATGCATTTACCCAACCCTTCAAGGGTTCCATCAACCCTTCTGTGAAAAGCATCATGAGCCTTGTTGGGGACATATCCTGTACCATAACTGCCAATCTCTGAAATTCATCAATATACACTTCAACCGTACCTATTTGTTTGAGTTGGGTAAGCTCCCGGAAATGTAGCTCAGGATCTCCTTGGTCAAATCTATCAATGAGCCTCTGAGTGAGCTCTATATAGGATACAATCTAATTGTGGCCGAGTGTGGTGAGTCCATGATACCACCAGTCATGAGCCTTGCCATCCAGGTACATAGTGGCGAATTTGATGGCCTCCATCTCTCTCATAGGGTTGAGTTGCAGGTAAGTATCCAACTTTTGTACCCAAGGTTGAGCTGTCATCTTGGTCGTACCATCAAAGTATGGAATTTCTATTTTTCCCACTCTTCGTTCAAACTCAAAACTGCCCCTGTTGTTTGTCCTGGGTTGATTTCTGAACTTGAGTTGACAATACTGGTCTAGGGACATCTGTTTTTGGATCTTCATATCCAAACTATAGTATTCATTGGTACTCCTCACCAATTGTCCCACAAAATCTTCAACCAATTCCTGTTTCCCTAGCTCATCTAAGAATGTGGGCATATACGGTCTCGGGTTGGCTCTGCCACTCATATGTCAGCCAAGTTGTTCATCTATGAATGTGGGTATGTATCTCCTCGAATTGATCCTGCTACCCATTTGGCCCTGGAGCGTGTCTCCTTCCAAACTCCCCTCGGATCTGGAAGCTTTCTCCTGATTATGTCTGATCTCCTCATGGATCCCACCGGATCCACCAGCCTCCTTATGCCCATAAGTATCAGGGTCTCTCCCCTTATGTGCCATTTCCATTAGAAATGCAGTTAGCTTGGATTGGTTCATGTTCATTATCTGCAGGTTCTCGTCAACTTTCTTCAATGTTTCAGAAAGCTCATCCTGTCCCTTCCTGTTGGTTTCATGGTATTCGTCCAAATATCGGACCAATGTGCTTTCCGTGCAGTTGACGGATTGCTGGAACTTGTTAAATTTCGCTGCTACGAGAGTCAAGTCTACAGCTTCATGGTCATATCCGAATCCCTCCATCTCGGTCTCTGTTTCACTGCTGGGTTTCTTCCTCCGACCCATAAAGATACCGTTGTACCTTTGCCTGCGTCGATCCTTCCACAGGTTTGGAGGATCGAATCTCTGATACCACTGTAATGATCCCAAGCCAAATCTTTTCTTGGAATCACTAACTACTACTGATCTATTGATGTGCAGGTATTTATTGAGTTATTAAGTGCATACAAGATTTATCAACACATGAAGATCACAATATATTCAAGATGTAGAAGCACAAGCAAAGATCTGACCTTTTTATTATGAGCAATGTAAGATCAATACAATAGATGGTTGATCTGACATAAACCTTAGATGGTCGTACAAGCAATAGATATGAGCTGCTACAAAATGCTCCCGACAATACAAAATAAGCCTCCAAAGGCTGGATATACAATGAAGACTGAATCAAGTAGATCTGAGTCATACTAATGCTCAACTTCCAAGATGGAAAGTGCCACGCCCTACTAGAATGTTGAAGCCCTCAATAATTCGGCCCTGCTACCAAAAGTGTCCAATCATCTCGAGAAATATGCCAAATGATAGATCGGGCAACTGTAAGGACAACCCAGATGTCCAAATTCCCAAATCCACTCTCAAACCCTGTAGATCTAAATTCCT
>ML795313.1:44108-55569 GCA_009831015.1 Picea engelmannii
AGAAGATTGTTTAAAGGACACAAGCAGTGTTGGTCCGACTCTCGCTAGTATAATCATCATCCTCCTTTATGCTGATGATATTGATCTTATGGAGAAGAGTCTCTATGACCTAAGTAAGAAACTAATAACCCTCAAAGACTTCTGATCTAGCATGGGTATGACTGTGAACACTGACAAAACAAAGGTTATGATAATAAAATCCAAAAGGATCACCTACGATACTTTTGTTTATGACAACAATAGCTTGGAAGAGGAGGCCTTCATACAAGTATCTTGGAATTCATATCTAGCACAAGCTCAATTGGAACTATAGTGTTGAAAAAAGGATAAATGGAGGGTGGAAAGCTTATTATGGGCTCAAAAACAATTGTAAATTAGTTGACCTTTGTCTTTGGGATTAAAAAAAAAAAAAAAAAACTCCTCTTCACACTCTAGTCACTTCACTTATCTTGTATGGATTTGAAGTTTTGGGTTGTAGTATATCTAGAGAATCCTGAAAAAGATAGAACAAATCTAAAATATTTTTATAACTTATAATCTCAAAATTAAGAGTAATACACCCTATCCTATCCTCCTCATAGAAGAAAGTATTCCCCCCATTAAGAGAATTTCTATCATTAAGTACCTATTGTACAAGAACAAGATAAACAAAAGGCTCACCAAAATTGCTTCAAGCTCTAGCCAAAACCACCAGGGGATGACATAAAGATACCAAATCTTAGTTAAATCATTGAGGAATACAAGAAGTCATCATGTTGAATATATATATATATATATATATATATATATATATATATATATATATATATATATAATTAAACTTTCATTATAACAAAATTAGGTTAAAATATACATTCAATTTAGTAAATTAAGTAATTTTTATCTCAAACCAAATCTCAATAAAGATCTAAATATAGTTAATAAGCACTTAAGTATAAGACTTTGTATGGTAAATTAAAAAATTATAGAAGAATACTTTGTTTAATGGGTTCCAAAATTGTCACTTATGTAAAAGGAAATATATTGTTTTACTGTCATGGTCACAATATGTGTGTTTGACCTCTTCCCTAGAGCCTGCAACTACTATAGCTCTAAATTATGTTACAAATTTTGTTAGAAGATCATTCAAAAACAAATACATGACATCATTTCACTTCACATCCAATATATGGCATCACATGTATTTATTATATTGACATGAATTTAATGACAAGATTAAAACTCCAAAATTTAGGTTATCTTAAATTAGAAAAAAAATTGCAATTTGTGTGAGTTATACGATTAAAACTCGAAACTTAGGTATAACCTAAAATTGAAAATTCATATTCTCTTATAGGTGGACAATAAGAAGTCCAATTAGTTAACCAATAACATGTGTGATAAAAGTAATTTAAATATTATGAAAAATAATTATTTGTAATGAAAGAAAAACTAATGGAAAATCAACCATAAATATAGAATGCTATAGTCCTAAGGTTTATGTAGGAACTTAAATTTGAAACTTTTTATTTGTAAAATTGAAAAGAAATATTGAAGACTCCACATATAGATGATGGTATAAAATGACAAAGGATTTGGTGGTAGACATTAAGACCTAAAACTACAATGGCTAAGAGCTAGTATTCCTTGGACTTAAAGAAATAAGTTAATAGATAGAAGTCTAAAGGCATTTAGTAAGAGTGGAAGCCTACCTCCTACATTAGTTGGTTATTTCATCTGACATGGTTTTGCTTGAATTAGGGTGATGAGTCAACCTACATAAAGATAGCAACCAATAATAACTATCTCACTATTGATTTACAATAAAGCTTATTGATTTATAACTAAATTATGATAGATTCTTCTCGCTACTAGTTGTTTACAACTCGTTATAGTAGGTTGTACCATCTCAAAAATAAAATGACAAATGATTAATTCATTGGATTTACAAGCAATGACAATGTAAACACGAAGAGATTTGACATTGAGTGACCATGCAATGACTTTGTTTACTGGAATAAGTAAATGTGACAATCGTGAACAATTAAATGTTCATATGAAAAGAAATGAACATAAGTAAATGTGACAATCCCGAATAAATAAATGTGACAATACTTCCGAGATTCCATCGTATGAAAAGAAAAAACGACTAAATGTAAAACACGCCCAAATTCCATCGTATGAAAAGAAATTTCAACGTCCGTATTTATGATTTCTGGGTATGGCCACCGGCCAAGTTCATTCATGCTTTTATACATACTTAGATTTTATTTTACTTTTCCACGCCATTATTTTGTGGAACCATGTGTTCGCATCACTCTGAGGTGAATTATAGCATACAACGCATTTAACTATGTGAATTTTTTAAAGGTCCGACGTTTTGTACTCTATCCCATCATTCTTTACAGTGGATTTGTCTTTAATGACGAGTGGAGTGTCTACAAGAAACTACAAAATTTTTGAAAATTCTAGTAATTTTTATATTCTTAAAATGAGTCAAAACTTGCAAAGTTTAATGATCAAAGATCTTGTTAATCATGTGAAACTACAACTTCTAACAAAATTCTTATTAGATTTGGAGAAAATTTTCTCCTAAAACATAATTGAGTTTTTCTACTTATCAATTTATTTTGGATTTGTAAGGGGTGGATGGAGTTTAATTCTATTTGACAAGTTACTATCTCCTAATTTTGTAATAATTCTTGGGTTTCCGTTAAAGATATTTTTAGTATTTTAATAGAAAAACCTAATAATGGGTCATGGTTTTTCTACATTATCCTCTCACAAAAATAATGCAAGGTGTCAAACTCATAAGGATTTGACCAAGGTCGATGTGTGATTATGTGCCTAAATTCAACATGGAGATGACAAGTGTCACTCTTAAATAATAATAAAAAATACAAGTAAATGAAAATTGTATATGTCAATTGTAACCTTTTGTGGAATGCATAAATGGATTCAACATGATGAAAAACCCCAAGGCACTCGAATTGTACATAAATAATCACTCAAATATGCAGATCTAACAATTTCTTACCGGATTTTGGGCAATATGAAAATATAACAATTTCTTACCAGATTTTGAGAAAATGTCCCCTGGAAATATCACCAGAAAAGAATCATTTCCTACAACGTTTCGACTATGGATTTACTAAATTGAACACACACACACACACACACACACACACACACACACACACACATATTCAAATTAAATTAAACTAACCTAATTAAACCAAGATAAAAGGAAGGGTTTGATCCCTCTAGGCTCTTCACAGAATCAGAGTTAAGATGGGTCTATGCTGGTTTATATATATGAGTGCAGAGGGATCTTAGAGGGATTGAATCCATTTGATCAAAATATTAACAGATTTGATGATGAATTTAAATAAATAAAAAATTGCAAAGTAGTTTCAAATAACAACAAAATCCTTAACAAACTCCTTTTCTATGTTCCACTTTGTCTTCCTTAAAATAAATAACCCATAATCAACTTCCAAAACAATGTTAGGAACATCCTTCTCCTCCGTTTAAAAGATTATGGAAGACTGAGAAGAAAAGGCTAACGACATCTCATTGGGGCCCTTCATGCTAGACATAAGTGCAGATTCTTGGGGCCCTTCATGCTAGACATAAGTAGAGATTCTTTGAATGAGAGATTATAATTTCTCAACATGGACTTTTAATCCTTGCAAGAAGTATGAGATCCATATAGTGGTGAATCATTATAGCATTTGTATATTTAGAGTGTGTTAGGTGTTTGTGTAATCCCTAGAATTTACTAGCTGAATTCAAGCCTGAGTTTACAATGACGTGGAGAGAAACCCCTACCATGCACATAAGTGTCGACCCTTTGCAAGGAGTAGTATGCAATGAGGTGTCATTGTTAGTCTTAGAGGAGGCTTGATTCACAATCATAGATGTTTCATTGGAAACGATTTAACTAAATGTATTGAGAGGAGGGGTGGATGTTGCCAAACAATAAAGGTGTCATTGTTAGTCTTAGAGGATGCCTAATTCACAATCATAGATGTTTCATTAGAAACGATAACTAAACGTATTGAGAGGAAGGGTGGAGGTTGCCAAACAATAGATGTGGGTAGTCAGGTGGTGCCACAGATGTTTAAGACCAAGGAAGGGGAGGAGGGAAAGTTGGCAGCAAGCATCACCTACCCATCGCAAGTGCCCATTATAGTTGATTGGCGATAAACATAATTCATGAGAATTCACAAAACATAAGGTATAATTTTGGTCCAGCACCTAGAATTAAGTTATGAATTTATGAAACCCATGTTAGAAAATCCATAATATGGTCTTAACATTTTTCTATTAAACTGTTTGTTCCAAAAATTGCACTCTAAGTACTTGACTTTCATGTCTAATAACTATGTACAATTCTCTTCTTATGTATGATTCATTCTATGTAAAATTGATTAATTTAATAATAAAAATTTAATGCATTGGAAAACAAATGTGTTTAAAAAACACATAGTTTAATAACATTTGAACACTAGAGTGAATACAAGGAGAAGAATAACAACCAATAGCAAGTATAACATTAGAAACCCTAACCTTATTTAAATGAACCTTTATACTTTCCATTTCAAAAAGGGCACTATTACTCAAATAAAAAGTAAATTACCTACAACTTTCCTTGGCCAGTACAAGAGCGAGTACTATTCAGTAGCCAGGGCAGATACGAAAGCCAGTCCCTTTCTCAGAAACCTTGACGATAGATCGATGTACGATATATCAATGCCCACGAATGACATAGCCACCGGCCACGTTCACTCAAGCTTTTATACACCTAAAATGTGGCAATATGCGAGTATTTAAGGAGGCAATTTCGCTTTTATATACCTAAATATGGCAATATGCGAGTATTTAAGGAGACAATTTAGGATTTCTTTCTTTGTGCCGACAATATTGACGAGATAGATTGGTATTGTAATTTGGAATAGATATCGACTTAGGAAAATGAATTTCGTGGAACCATGTGTTAGTATCTATGCTGATGTGGACTATAGCTGTCAGCGCATTCAATGGACGTGGTATTGCATGTCGAGTTTCGTGCAGAAAGAGAAAGCGGCCCGGATACTTGCGCTGGCAGTGCCCACCTTTCGGTGCCGGTTGGTGAGTCTGTCCGGACAAAGACCAGACAAAGGTTGCTGGCTTGGCGTTATTTTTTATTTAGTGAAAAAAATGTATTGAGAAGAAATTTAACAAAAGGATTTCGGAAGGTATTTATCAATATTTAGTGAAATTAAGAATATTTTTTAATATCCCATAAACTAGATGTTATGTTACAAATTCATTAAATGAAAACCATGTAATTTCAATTTATGATTTCATAGTTTTGAAAAAAATTAAAAAATTTCAAATTAAAATTGATGTATTTTGATTATTTTATATTGAATATTGGTCATATGTAGGGGTGGTGTTGGAACACCCACACTAATTATCGAGACATGGCTCTTTATGAGGATGAGCTTTCAAGAGTGTTTTTATGAGAACAAAGAAAAGCATTACAAGCATCGGGAATGGTGGGGTGACTAAGGGTCCACTATGGTTCCTAACTATGCAAATGATGTGTGAAGTTCAATTGAATGGTTGTTAAAGTGTGCTTTTTAAAATAATGAGCTAATAAAAAAGATATGTGAATTAAATTTTCAATAATTGAGCTTATGAAGCAAGAATGTAATGTATTTTACTTTAAACCAATATGTATTTATGTAGAAGACCAATATGTATTTATATAGAAGGGATTTTGCAAAAGGGTGTGAAAAAAACAAAACGTGTGTCCTATAAGACCTAATGTCCTTTTGTTCAAATAACACTAGGTTTTCCAAAAGCTCTCAACAATGGGATCTAAAGCCATCGAATATGGTTAGTGAAGGTGTGAATGAAATAGATATAGTAAGGGGCATTGGGGGCATGTCTTGGTGGAACCAAAAACATTTCTCAATGGTCGACGCTATCTGCCTCAGGTGTAAATGCATCCCACAAATACCACCTGTGTAGAAATCCTAGGTTTTGGCCAATAGGTTACCTTCATGAAGTGCAGACAAGAGACTCTTAGCTTCAATAAGTCAGGGGTTGTAGTCGACCAAGATATGGGTGGCTCAAGGAGACTCGCGGGAAAAAGAAAACCTAAGAATATGACCCCATATGATATCTCCTTGCTTTAGTTTTTGCACACTAGAAGGGAAGTATTTTAACGTCCCTCGTGATAAATTCTACATTTCATATGAGAAATGATAACAATGAGTTATTTGGATGCCTATCATCAAGACCCTAGCCAACACTATTAATTCTTTTGTGACCTCACAAAGGAGGAATTAAATGTGTTGATTAGTAGAGTTGTTTTTAAATGTCTAAACTAGAGTCATGATTCAATTACTTTGATTAATATGTGGAAAACGAGGTATTTCAAAACTGTTTAATTTTTCTAATTCACAAAGATTGTTTATGAGTGCAAGGTGAAGAGCATACTCGAAAAAATAGGACTCTTTAGGTCCTTTGTATGTTTGATTCTCACAAGGAAACAAAAATGTGTGATACAAGATTGATAAAAAATTTCAATACGTAAAAGAAATTAGATCAATAGCACAACATGTGGACTTGAGTGTTCTGTTACTTTTCCTACTTAACTTCTAGGTGATGAAAAGTGTTGCAAATATTTGAAAACTCACTAATGATGCAAAAACTTTCAAGAAATCGTATAAAGAAGATATGTGAACATGCATGGGTTCTTATTCCACCTAATTAATTTTCTAGATGATGATGAATTTGGAATTAACGACACCACAAAAAAAAAAAAAAAAATTGTGTCAAGGAGATAGTTCATCAACTCCCCTCATTCTAGTTTGCAAAGATCACTTTTGGACACAAGGAAAAACACATACTGGAGGTAAGGGGCTTTTAGGTCCCTTTGTGTGTGGTAAGTGAAAATACAAGGAAGAAAAAATGGTTGCACTTTAATGCAAACATCTATGTGCTATAAAAATTAGGCCATCCATGTGGCAAAATAAATGAAATTTGATTTCTCCTCCTACCCACTAGATCAACTAATTACTAATGAAAGAATCGAAAAAAATTAGAGATTGTAACCCTATAATTTATGACAAATTAAATCCTACTTCCTAAGTGACGAGTCACAAAATTATCATCTTTTGACATCTTCTTTTCCTTATTTTTAATCATTTTTTCGTTTAGCTCTAACCCTGTATTAACTCATTTTAATGGTCATATGCGGGATCTAGTCTTAATGTGTTTTCAATTGTGTTTATTAGTACTTCATTGAGTTATGATTAACATTAGGGATAATTAGGGAGAATGAAAGATTAAAAATGTCAAAAACCATGCAAATTTTCACTAAAATGCAAGCTTAAACATGTGCTACCAAAATCTTAAAATACAAAAAATTCTTTTGTTTAAGCTTATATGAAATGAAATCAATTAAATGAAAACTCTTAATGCGTCTTTACCTTCAATGAAAGGATCCAATGTAGATACAAAGGAACACAAAACAAAAATATCGTTCAAACAAAGACTCGCAAGCTTAAAGAACCGAGAGAATCAAGTGAAAGAATGATTTCTAACACATGCTCAATCAAACAAGGGAAAACACTCTTTAAAAATCTCAACACTTAAAGATTAAAGATCAAATGAACTTGCAATAGACCTAAAAGATTCATAATCTTTCCAATGGACTAACACTTTCACCAAAAAGAGATATGAAAGTACAAGGTCTAAAGGACTTTGCACTGTTTCCAAGCCAAGGAAAAGGGATTCAAAATTTGACAAGAAAAGACTTGAAAAGATTCGGAAAGGGAATGACAGAGGTCTAATGATTATATAATAAAAGACAAGATCACTGACACACTAGATTGCATTCAAGGATCAAGTTAACCAAGAGTGCATTCAATGACAAACTTTTCCCAGTTTGATAAAAAACAAAGTTTGAAAAGGGCCCCAAAAAAAGTGATAGCCCAATCAAACTAGACCAAAAAAGTCTCAAGAAATCATAAAACAGTCCAAGGCACATTGTTGAGTCAAAATAATTCAAAAAACAGAGAGAAGAAAGCTTAAAAATTGACACAAAAGGAGGATTGATGCTCCTGTTGTCATGCAGATAGAGCATTACTGAAGCGGCGACGCCCCTAAAAACACTGCCAGGGAGCATTACTAACACCCTACAAAGGAAGGATAGGGAGTTTCAACACCCTGCAAGCATCCTATAGGGAGCATTACTACCTAAAGATGGTAAAAACTTACTCAAATTCAAAAAATGAAAAGGCTATTGACTTTGCAAGTTAACTAAGGTTTCTAGAGACCGATAACAAGGATGAAACACTCAAAAAAACTAAGAAACAACAAATAAAAGGCACATCATTCATACGATATAGAATGAGAAGAACATGGTGTTTTTACCGAGCAGAGTCACCAAAAATGTTGTGAGAAATTGATCTTGTGAACAAGTTGAATTCTCCTTAGACTAGAAACATAACCTAAGACATATTCGAAACAAGTGGTAACTAAATTCCTTTTAGATTAATCTTTTAATCCTATAGATAGAATAAGAGATTTAGACTAAACTTAAGTTCGTCGTTTTTTTCTCGTTGCTCCAAACCTCAACCTCGCTGCTCCTAGCTTCTCGATGATCAAAGGAACTTGCAAGAATATGAGAAAAACAACTCTACTTCTACTAGATCTCTTTATGATCCAGAATTGGATCTCGGGACCAAAATGGGTCCAGGAAGGCCTAAAAATCGAAGTGCGCAGAATGGATTCAAAATAGACGTGTGCGTAGGCCTAGTTGATATGAACCCAATGCAACTTGAACGAACTCAAATGAACGTCGTATGCGAAAGATATCGCGGTCTGTTCGTTTCGTCAAAGAGGCAAAAAACTATTGACTATACAGTCTGTACAGTGATGACGTGGTAGTTGAGTGTACAGGTCGTATGACTGTACAAATGATGTGGAAGGGTTCTTTGGCGTTGACGTGGGTAGGTGCAGTCGTGGGCGAGTCATATCGTGACATGTGGCAACACTGCAAGGGTGACACATGGCACGAGTTGACGTGGTAGGTACAGTCAGCATGCTGACAGGGAAAACATGTGGGAAACGTGGTCGAATCAGGTTTGGACACATGTCCTACTTTTGGGGCGAATGTGAAGGTGCCACGTGGCCCAATCCTAGGCTACCACGTGGCACCCCTTTATTGATTCATTGGTTGTTTGACAAAAGTTTATGGGTCCGTGGGGGTCGAACCTGTGACCTCCATGGGCGCCAAATCCTTCACGTAGGTCGGGATACCAGCCCGCCTACACATTGTTTTGTTAACCTATGGTGGCGCCACATATATTTAAGTTTTCAATTTAATCAAATGGGTGAAGAAAAGGGTTGGGGTCTAGCCCCAACCCCCGACGCAAACGCTACCACATGCCTATGCTATATGGCCCTGCACTATAGCTTGTTGGGTGCAGATTTGTTTGGTTAGCTCCCGATTACATGGAACTACCATGTGTCTAGAGTTTGGTGCATGGTTATGGCATATGCCCCAGCCCCATAGTATATCACGTGACCTCCATCGCATTTGACCCGGTTCAATACTATTGGCTCGGAGGATTAGGGTGTAGCCCCAGTCGATTGGGCTAGCCCACCGACCAAGGGGCATAACCAAAGGCCTATTGACTAGGGGGCTAATGGAATTGGGGTGCGTGGAGTAGAAGCCTACGACCATATGGCCGATTCACACGATCAGGAGCCAGACAGTATGGGGGCCAACACGCCAGGTATTATCCCGAGGCCACATGGAGGCACTCCATAGAACCAGGAGCTCGCAAGAAAAGGGGTTGTGCCCTAATTATTTGCAAAAGTGGGTTTTTAAACTATGTATAATGATTTTTATTGATTTTCTCAGCATTTTTGAGAGATTTTGGCCTATATTGGGGGATATTGGCCCCTTTTTTAGGCCAGTTCTTGGGGAGAAGTTGGGAGGTTGTTATCCACTTCAAGTATATATAGAAAAGAGGTTCTTGAATCCATTAGAGGAGGTTCAGAAAAGAGAAATGCTAAATAATTTCCAAGCCAAAGCCATTTTTATGCAGGGAAGCCATTGAGGAGACCACCTTTGCGGGCCATTTCTGGGAGCTTCAGTCATCTGTTTTTAGTGTCGTTAGTTGGTTGGGTTCTTGAGATCTAGTAGAACACAACCAGAACATTTCGTAATTCTTTTGGCACTATTATGATGTAATTTTAAATCTTTGAACAGAAATAAGAAAGCCTCACCCATTGAGACAAAGGCTCGGAGACATAGGCGAGATTACCGAACTCCGTTATCACTTTGGTGTTTTATGGTTTTTTGTTCTTCGTGCTTATTTCCAAATCTGTATATCTCTTAATGGCTGCTATGTTTCCTCTTTAATCCTTCCTCTTTCATAAGTTTCCTAAATGGTTAAATAACTCATGCTTTAATAACTCAACCATTGTCGTTAAAAGATCTTTTCGGATCACTTTAGGAAAAGACTAATCTATCTAAGCTTGATTTGACATAAGCATTAGAAAAATGCACAAACAACATTTGAAAGGAACATGCCAAGTTTCTTCATCATAAGTGAAAATTTACATATGGATGATGGTGCCAGTCTTCCAAGCCTTCTCTCCTCCAACCCTTAGATGCACACACACGTATTCCATAGTTTCTCTCAAGATCAAAAGTTTCAGATATTATAGAATTCATCTCCCCTTACCCCATGGATGGCCTTGTTTATATAATCTTTGGCAAGCTCAGCTACCATTAGAAAATGAAGGGAAGGTTGAGATATTTTCTCCCTAAGTTAGGATTTTGAACCCCATAATGGAAGGGAAGTTGAGTGACTCGAGGCTATGATTCATAACTCATCCATAACCACCCAAACATATTTGGAGATTACCCTTAGATAAAAGTGGAATTAGGCCCAACTAACTAACGCTCCCCCAATGCTTGAGATAGGGAATTACTAACGGCCCATGCCAGTGGTATAGGGAGTCTCACACAGGGACAAACACCCCCCTAAGGATGGGTACGGGAGCGTCACCCTTCCAGGAAAGTCAAACTTAGGGTAAAAATCGTAAGTTAGACCTTTAGAAAATGATGTTCTCTTCTTTCTTTTGACTAGGGAAGTGACAAAATGTTTTCCTGTGGTGTCTAAGTTAGTAAAACATGAATGTGACACTTAGGAAAGTGTCATTTTGACATTATGACACTTAAGAACGCAATTGTACTTAAGTGGGACACTAAACATAATAGTGAATAAAGTGTGACACTTAGTATGACATTAGGTAGTGTGAAAATTTTGTGTGTAACATCAAGGAGATCATTGAATAAAAGGAACACCATGTTGCAGAGTTAAAGAAAAAATAATTGATTCCTACAATTGTTGTATATCGTCATCCACACCATATAGAGAAATGACAGTCATCAAGGAAAAGGTGT
>ML795313.1:55701-74992 GCA_009831015.1 Picea engelmannii
TTATCATTCCATAAGAATTAATATATGGTGTTACCCTACCTTAAGGGTTTTGGAAATAATAAAGTTGGATTGCTTCTATATTGTTCTTGGATCTATTGTGGTGTTTTTGTATTCATATATTTGATACTTAACATTTGTATTCTCACATTTATTATGTTCATATTGATATATATAACTACCATAATGGGCGTTATTTAATAGTGGAACTAGTCCACCTTACATTGAATGGCCTCCACTAATAATACATAACCACATTCGCATTGGGTACCTCCCTAGGTATACTACATTAATTTAATATGGGGTATCTAGGGAGGTACCCAATGAGAATGTGGTTATGTATAATTATTGGAGGCCATTCAATGTAAGGTTGACTAGGTCCACCATTAAATAATTCCCACTATTTTGGAGAGTTAAAGAAAAAATAACCAATTCCTACAGTTTTTGTATATCGTCATCCACACCATATATAAAAACAACAGTCATCAAGGAACAAGATTGAGTATCAACATAGTTATGAACTAGCATGGCACTAGAAAGGAAAGAAATCAAGAGGCACATGGAGGACTACTAGCACTGCATGACGACATCAGGATAAAGGAACAATCCCATGGCACTGTCACACCATAGGCACGATAAGGATCAAGATCAGGGTGGTAAGGCAACAGTTGGACATCATGTTCGTCTTCCATTAGGATGGATGGATGTTCGTACTTGGTACCAGTTGGCTACATTGGTTATCCTGTCATATTTTATGGTATCTTCTCATGTTTCGAGGATAAAACATGTGAAGGGGGATGGAATGTAGTATATCTAGGGAGGTAATATGGGCTACCTAGGGAGGTACCCAATTGGAATGTGGTTATGTATTATTAGTGGTGTCCATTAAATGTAAGGTGGACTAGGTCCACTAGTAAATAAGTCCCACTATGGTAGTTATATCAATATGAACATAATAAATGTGAGAATTCTTTCTAGAAGTCCACTCTGATCTTAATCCTTATCATTCATGTGGTGCCATGGGATTGTTCCTCTATCCTGATTTCTTCCTACAATGCTCATAGTCCTCCATGTGCCTCTTGACTAGTTTCCTTTCTAGTGCCATGATAGTTCATAAGTGTGTTTATGCTCATGCCTCTGCCTTGATTATTGGTGTTTCTCTATATGGTGCGGATGAAAATATACAACAACTGTAGGAATCAATTCTTTTTTCTTTAACTGTACAACATGGAGGGCCTTATTTAATAGTGGACCTAGGGAGGTAATATGGTGTACCTAGGGAGGTACCCAATATTAACTCCCTAGGTATACTACACTTCACCATACCTAAATATTTGGTACAATGAATGAGAAGGATATTACTATTGTTGCATCAATGGTGGAAATTGACATTGGTGCATCTAAAGGTGTCGAGGGTCTGATATCTGACTATAGAAACTCCACAAATCATATATATATATATATATATATATATATATATATATATATATATATATATATATATATATATATATATATATATATATATATATATATATATATAATCAATGAAGAACACAAATACGGTCAAGATACTAACCTCCTCCATGAAACCCACATGTCTACTGGCCTTAGTTGGACCATAACAATAATTTTTCAGCTCGATCATCTATGTGGGTCACATGAATGCCTAGTATGTCCATGTTCCCTCTCCTAGACGGACTCTAATGCAAATATTAAAGGCCCAACCCTTCCCTAACATCACCTGTAGGTATCTCTTGGTGGGATAATGCTATAAAAGTGTTGTGTTGCATAAGTATCTAATTCAAACAAGATATGGATGTTTGTGTTTGGCTTATGCTTTCTACGATGAGATGATGTCGGGAAAATGGGTTAGGTATTCACCTAGCAGGACGAGGACCAAGCAATGGGTCACACCCAACATTTTTTGTATCTTCCGTGAACCCATAACCTCCCATTATAATTCACCTATGTCAAAGTAGTTGACATGAAGACCTAACATACACTATACAAATAATTTTCTGTAAAGAACCTCCTCGTTACGACGACAAACCTCTTATAACAAGTGCAATTTTTTTTATTTTTTTTTGTGTGCACATGTGTACAAGGATAATAAATACATTTGACTCTACGTCGCCATACAATGAAGAACATGGCGCATGCAACTGCAACAACAACATAACGATCTAAGACACACATCAAGTAACTACAAGCAAGGTACGACAATCAACCGACAAATAATTAAGACTAACTACCCACCCGTCCTACCCTGCAATGGTTGGGACCTCCAAGACACATAAGCAACGCTCAAGCCTAGGTTCCCATCGATTTTAACCATTTAAGGTCTCAGGGTTGGCGACTGTTCTGAGGAACATGGAGGTGTCTACATCCCGCCTGACCCAAGCAGACCACGCAATAAATTGTTTACAACCAAGTACAACAAAAGTTAACGAACGACCACGTCCTCTACGGAAGGCGCAAGTCAGAAGGACACCGACAATAACCAACCATTAGTTAAGACTCAACATTACCTATGACTCAAATGGCAACAAGTACAGATCAATCACTTCGTTTAATTTCCGTTAGTCGACGAGTTACCAACCCAACCTTAAAAATAAGTACATATAATTAATTGCAAATTACCCATTTACTAAATAATAATAATTTATTGTACTTAGTTTCAAGGACCTTACCTTTTATATGTTGTCAATAATAATAAAATTAAATTAACCTTACAATAAATTAACCATATCATTACTTTTTATACTACAATAACATTGTAAATAAAATAACAATGATCTTACATTCCATATGTTATCAAATGCTAACATAGCATTTTTTTTATATTGCAAGGACATTACATTTACATGTTTCAAACAATAAATTACAATGACCTTACATTATAATAACATTGCAAATAAAATAACAAGGATCTTACATTTCATAAGTTATCAAATGCTAACATAGCATTTTTCATATTGCAAGAACATTACATTTACATGTTTCAAACAATAAATTACAAAGAACTTACCTTACAATAACATTGCAAATAAAATAACGAGGATCTTACATTTCATAAGTTATCAAATGCTAACATAGCATTTTCATATTGCAAGAACATTACATTTACATGTTTCAAACAATAAATTACAAAGAAATTACCTTATAATAACATTGCAAATAAAATAACGATGATGAACATAATGAAATAAAATCATAATGAAAATCATATTGTAAATCATATTGTAAATAAAATTCTTTTTATTGTAAATCATATTCTTTTTATTACAACTGAAAATCATATTCTTTTATTACACCTGAAAATCATGTTCTGTACATCATCGTTATTTTTATTCTTTTTATGAAAATAAAATCAAAATGAAAATCATATTCTTTTTATTACACCTGAAAATGATGAGGTATGTGAAAAGAAAAAGACTTGGCACCTGCGATGGGCTTGATTTGACTGAAGGCTTAACTCGTACTGCACGCTTGCACATCCAATGTTCTTATAATCGTCAAACAGTACATTCTATAAAGCAGTCACAGTCTTATTAACTGTGTAATTAATTTCCATCAATTATATCATTGTCTTTGCACAGGGTTAAAATTATAAAGGATTTAGCAAGGATTTAATACGTCTTGCTCTCAGCACTCCCCAACACATTACTGTTTAGTAATAACTGTCATGGTATCCACTAGAATCATGGTCTAAAACTGTGGGAGGCTGTAAAATGTGCCAAGTAAATCACTGATAGAGTGATATTGCAGTGTTTCAAATTGCAGTGAGATTGCAGTGATTGGGTTAATAATCGAACATTGTGTTATAAAATAAACTCCATCATTGTTTGTCTAACCATAGAGTACAAGGATCACAACCAAAACAAAATCAAAGCCAAGGTATAGTGTAAGAATGCAGTCAAGCTCAGGATCAACATAGTCCATCTTATGGTAACCATGCAATCATGGTCAGGGTAAAACACAATCATTTAAATGTATAAAAATTGCAATCCTTCAATGTATAACGCACAGGTATAACGGGTTTTTCCCCAAGGGCCAGACGCACAGGTGGGCAGGGTGTTTATCGGTTAGGTACAGGAATAAATTCAGTGGGAAACACGCTGATAGAATAAATCATAACCAAATAAATGAAACGATTTTTTTAAGTTAATGCCATAAAGAAAAGATTAACCCCGGGACGCTATCCATCAAAACAAAATGATAAAGTGATGGCTAAAAAGAAATACTATTATCATTTTAAAAATAATCGGATGAAATTTAAATAGAGAAAGGCTCTGGGTTATAACCAGGAAATCGTAACAGCAAGGGGGAGAAAGCCAGGGTCCGGGAAGCCAAAAGTCTATCTGAGAGCACAGTAATCAAAGGTAACTTTCCAGGTAAAAATTTTGCCAGTGAAAATTCAATAAAGTTGCAGAGTACGGGAAAAGAATGACTGCCATCATTCATTTTCGATGCACCCTGGTTTCGCCTATTAAGTAATACAGAATTGAAGAATGAAAATCGTCGGCCAGGAGTAAAAATATCACAATTTAATTTGCCAAGAAATGAAATAATCACATTTAAATTGCCAGGAGAAGTATCAGCGTGAACTTAAAATTTTTCCAGAAACCTTCACTACAGAGTTAATTTATCCCTTCTTACAAGAGAAGCAGCCCAATGCAAAAAATAAAAAATAAAAAATAAAATGAAGGGCATGATGAGCGCAGTGCCATGGTCCAAGGAAGGTCACTGAAATGACAATCGAGGTTTTATTAGCCCCCGCGTGGACAAAATTTGGCCATGGATAGGCGCACAGTGAAAGGAAAGGCAGCGCCAAAAACAAGATTCAGAGTAAATGCACACATCAAGGCGTAAGACATCAACTACCAAGGACAACAACAGAAGTAGCCATTTAATGAAATAGATGCAACAGATGAAGTATATATTATTTTCCATTGATTACCGAATTACAACATCCGAGTTAACATTTTTACAACAATACAATTATAATCGTTGAAGAAATTAAATATTCATTCTACTCTACCAAATAAAAGAGCATATCGTTGCCTTATCACCCACCTCGAATGACGTCCGCGCGCTCCGTGCCACTCTTGCTCGCCGACTATCAAGACTACATCAGTACCTCCCAGCCAACGCTAGGGGTACTCTGCTTCCCCCTTAGCCCCCCGAGCCGCAAAAGGGCCACACACTATCCAGATGGTACGTCTAGCTCCCAGCTCGCCTCACAAGGCCGAGCTACCACTTCTCTCCGAGCTGGGAAATCCCAACTCCCACAAGTAAATCAGTCAAGTCACTAATCTGGCAGCATAATGTTACGCTAACAGTCGATCCCCCTCTTCCTCCTCCTTCCTCTCTTTTATAGAGTTTTAGAACTTCCAATCTTTCCCTAAATATCATTTACTTTAAGTTTTAATAAAAATCTTCTAAAAATTCTCCTTCGTACAAGTGTCATTCATCCCCCACATTCCTCCATAATTATTTTCTTTAATTTATTAAATTGTCTTATTTCCCTCACCCACCTAGAGTTACTCCTAAATTTACTCCTAGGTGTCCCTATATTCCCTTACATGTTTTAAAGGCTTTCCCTAAAATGAAAATGCTAAGTCAGTTCAAAATTAGAAGGTTCTTAAATGCAGATTCTTTACTAAGTTGATCGCCCGCTTTTTACCATAAGTTCCCCTCTTTCCCTTTTTATGTTACCTCCATTCAATAGTTTCCTAATTTTTATAATTTCCTCTTTCCCCTTTTTATTAGAGCTAAAAACGATAGTTGTGCAATTTTAACCACTTTTCCTTTTATTTGTAATTTAATATCTTTTTACAATTTCACAAGTCAAATAATTAAATTCTTCTTTACCCCCTTTTTTTTATCCACATTTTATTTAAGTTCTTACTCTCTTCATTTTACCCAAAAATTTATGAAGTCCGCAATTATTACTTAAGTGGTTTTTTATTTTAAACTTTTTTATTTTATTTTTTATAGAGATAACTTCTTAAGGGTAGACAAAAATTTTCCCCTAGCGAAGTTTTAGACTTAGGACTTAGATTCTGAACTAGGCGACATTTTAATTAGGGAAGTTGTTTTAAAATTTCTTAATGAGATATTAGTCTTAGGGCCATCTAGGTTCGTTCCTTTAACATCATCAATGCGACATGCCCTTCAAGACGCACTACATGCTCCAAGGGTGTCACTCGCCTCTTTTGTTTCTTTTGCACGACGTGCCCTTCAGGACACACCACGTGCTCCAAGGGTGCCACTCGCCTTTTGACTGATTGGTAGACATCAATAACCCCTGGAGTCAACACTCCGCCAGGTGAACTTGTGGGAGACTAAGGGATTCTAAGGAATAAGGCCCCCGCCTTATTGCGCGCCCTTTAGAATCATCGTGAGAGACTGTCGCAGTCTGCCCTCACGACATTATGGGTCCTCTCGAACTAGGTAATCGTTAACCTACAGTTCGAGCCACAGCGAGAGTGATAGTAGGCTGTGGCAGGGCTGTTGTCCACACCTCTCCCTCAACCTCTCTGGTAGTCATGTGTGGCCCCTTTACTCCCTATGTGAGTCTGGTCGGCAAGCTTTTGTCAGCCTGCATCATCAACAAATCATGTCAAAACATATCCACATCATACCATCTAATCAGATGTACTAATATCACAGTAAAACAATCAAACCCCAATAGCACACTCCCTGACTCGATCCAGAGTCCAAGGGGTTCCGTCGATGCCTCTGCATCCTCAAGGTCCAAAACCCTGCACACTCAGTAAAACCGAGTCAATAGCATCTGTCTACGTCAATGCAGTAAAACATCATGTCATCTATCATAACACATCATAATTAAGGACAAATGTTTTAATATCATAATAGTCCAGATCACTTGTGAGCAAGTGTCCTCAAAGAATAAGTTTTCTCAGTGCGCCAGAGCGGGATGTTACATTTTCTGAGGAAATCTAGAGACAAATCCCTATTATTGTATGGAGTTTTGTCAAATACCATAAGCCACCTATACATACAATTGTCTCAAAATGGTTGGTAGGTGTACCAATACATACAAATGTGTCTATTTATGACTGATGACTATACTCCTATTCTTGGGTCAATAAACAATGTCATCAACCATTTTTTTGAAATTTTTAGGTCTCTAAATTGGTTTTTATCTTTCCCTATCCTATAATATTCATACCTTCTATCCCGATAATTAATAATCTTATTTAGTTGTCCTTGGGAATTTGCAATAGAAGATACAATGGTGTATAGAGAACTTACTAGTGAAATTCATGAGGGTTGTCTCCTATTTTGTAAGTCTTGTAGAAGGGTTCTAAGAGACCTCAAATTTGCATCAATTTCCATGTTTATGGTTTCTAGTTGTGGGTTGGGGTTTGGAGTGCCTTCTTGTGTTGATGCTGGGTTTTGTTTTTCTCCGGGCTCCATATTAATTAAGTGTCTTGTATTTTAATAAGGGAAAAAATAAATTTGGGTTTATTTTTCAATCATTTAAACAAATTATGAAATTTAAAAAATAAATGAAATTATATCGATATACATACCTTGAATGAGTTGAAGACCATGTCGAAAAAATGAGGGTAGTGATTTTTGAAGATCTCCCTCGATTCTTCTCTCGATTCTTCTCAATTTCACTCAAAAATGTGTGACGTGGTCTATTTGCGAAATAGACTGGCCATGGACATTTTATAAAATCATCTGACATGGATGTGCACATGTTCCTAGAGCACGGCATGTCCCTAGAGTGTGTGTCCATTCTTATTGATTCCCACCTAGTGCTAACTTGGTGTCCTCTGTAGTGGTTCAAGGAATGATGATCATGTCAAATCAAGAACAAAGGTACACTATTAAGAACACAAACATGTTATGGTGTGAGTGTGTTCATGCTCACCCCATTGCTATTTTTTGTCCTTTAAATTCTTGCACACACACACATATATAATTTTCAATTTAAGGATTGAAAAACTTTCTTACTTATTATATGTGTCTAAGGAATGTCATATATGAATTAAAAAAACATTATATCTACTAGTGTGGCTATCTATATATTTTTTAAAGTAATCTCAAAAAGTTTCAATCATTATTATCATTTTCATGTTAATTGATAGTGATGATGATGGTTCACATCCACTCAGATCAAATTTGGCCTATTTGGTTTACTAAGAATTTTATTTATGTGCTCCAAAATATTTAAGAGAAGCATTCTGAAATCATTATAGGTTTAATGAGTTTAAAAGGTTAAGATGTAACAAATATTTTAAAGTTGTGACCTAATGTGTGCATACGTAGGACATTCTAAGAGAAAGTGATTAATTATTTTCATATTCAACCCTCTTAGTATAACAAAGATGACAAATCCTTTCCACTCACAATGTTTTAAGAATTATGCAGTGCCCTATTTCACTATGGAGCTCATGATAGTTTGTTCTTATTTTACCAATGTTGATTTTCTTCTTTACACTAGTCAAAACAAATATATACTTTGATTTTGTAGATTAGGGTTGAGTACCTCCTTATAATATATTAATTCTTTTTTATCCTTGAATTATCTATGGCACCACAATTTCTACTTAAATTCAGATGTAATAATATTTTTAACATTATTGTTATGAAAAGTGACTTTTTCCTTTACTCGCAAATAATTTAGCCAAGAGTTAAAATATATATGCCAACCCCTCTTGAGCCATGGGTGGTTTTGACTAGAGTTTGAATTAATATTAAGAATCTGATTGTCTTCCATGTTGTTTATCTTGATCTTGTACATTAGTTGCCTAGTCATAACTATGCTTTGATTGGGGGAATGACTCACTTTTATGAGGAGGATATGGTAGGATATATTTCCTTTAATTTTGATATTATAAGTATAAAACACTTTATGCTGACTCTCGCAAGTATAATTATCATCTATCTCTAATTGTTGGTCTGACTCTCGCAAGTATAAGTATATATATATATATATATAATTCTTTAGAGATGTTGCAGCTCCAAAATTCACAACCATATAAAATAGCAAGAGTGACTCAAGTCTCAAAGAGGGATTTCTTATTATCCCATAACCAAAATTATCCCACACTATGTTTTTTGGGAAAGCATTGAGAAATCATGACATAAAATTGGTGGTTACTCTATTTTTATAAAGTGTGAAGAAATCATATTATGAAATAAATGATGAATCTAAGAGGAGAGATACACTAATATAAGTTAGTGTAATGGAAAACACATACAATCCCTATATTAAAATCCTATTATGAAATAGATGATAAATCTCACATACAATCCCTATATTAAAATTATATTATGAAATAGACGATAAATCTAAAAGGAGAGATACACTAATCTAAGTTAGTGTAATGAAAAACACATACAATCCTTACATTATGAAATATATGATGAATCTAAGAGGAGATATACTCTAATCTAAGTTAGAGTAATGGAAAACACATACAATCCCTACATTCATTCTTTTTCACTACATCTCATTCCATATCCACCCTCGGGTGCATCATATTTTTTCTCATCAAAGAGCTGGACACCCAAAAGTCTTTCTTTCTTCAACAATTATAAAAGATAAAATAAAAGTCATGCATGTTTAAATGGATCAACTGTGTTTGTGTTTATCCTTTAAATGTTGTCAACTCTCTTTGTGTTTATCTTTTAAATGTTTTTCCATTCTATTTTATTAAATGTATATATTCAATAATAAACATGGTATTTAAAATCCAACACACACACTTGGATGGGGAGGATAACACTCCATCCCAAAAACACACAAGCTAAACTCAATTGACAATGCAAAGCACATGTTTACTTCAATTGTTGTATTTTTTCTTCTTTTCCATTTTTATTCTCCAAATTCTATTTCTCTTCGTACTCACATAGAATATTCCATTTAATTCTATTGTGCCCTTAATGCATTGCTTCGCATATTTAATGCAAGTGATTTTCATAATAATTAATTCCACATTTTAGATTTTTTTATCAATTCAATAAAAAAATTGTGGGAAGTTAAAGTTTCACTTAATTAATAGGAACTTTTACCATGAAATTTTATCTTTACAATTTTTTTAATTCAATTTAAAAACATTCAAATCATCAAAATTTCAAAAAACTAAATGCATCAATTTAAACTTTTGGAACACCCAAAAAAATAAAAAAATAAACATTGCACTAGAAAAAACATTTTGAAATTTAAAAATTAATTACATTAAAAATCATCATAGATATCTTTCCAAAAATTAACAATGTTTCTTATCTTAAAATTTTATAAAACGAAGCTTTCATCTAATATGCAACATGTATGTTATTGTGAAGCTCCTCAATTAATTTAATGAATGGAATCAATACTCAAAACAAGTGTTATTACAGTGGTGATGTCCCTAAAGAAAAAAATTTGGTCCATAGATTTGAATTCACTCATAAGTTTGAATTACAACATTTTATGTAGGCATCTTGAATATCCTTATACCAATATCAAAAGTCCATTAACCTATGTTCTCAAAACTAATGTTGTAGGTGAAGTGGTGGGGAATCTTCTTTAATCCTATGTTTCTACACTTGCATATGTTCATTGTCTTTGATATCAAGGTCTCATATCAATATATACCACTAATATAAAATTCATATTAAAATGATTACATATTTTTTTTCAATCTAAATAATAATATACAACTTTCAAAATGTGATGTAAATAGTTAATACATTATATATTTATAATAGTTTTTATTATCTTAGAAATAAGATACACTATATGGTTAAATTCAACATTATATGGTTAAATTCTTTAAAAAAAATTTAGAAGGGAAATTTAATCAACATAAATTAATTATATATATATATATATATATATATATATAAAAGTTAGAATAGTTTTTGGAGAATTGTTGGTCTGACTCTCGCAAGTATAATTATCATCCTACTTTATGCTGATGATATTGTTCTTATCACGGAGAGTTCATATGACCTAAGTAAGAAACTAATAACCCTCAAAGATTTCTTCTTTAGCATTGGCATGACTGTGAACACTGAAGAAAAAAAGGTTATGATAATTAAATCCAAAAGTATCACCTACGATAGTTTTGTTTATAACAACAATAACTTGGAGAAAGTGGCCTTAAGTATACGCACTTAAGTATAAGACTTTGTATAGTAAATTAAAATGTCTAATATTAAAACTCGAAACTTAAGTATAATCTAAAATTGAAAATTCATATTCCCTTATAACTTGACAATACTAAGTTTAATTGGTTAACGGATAACCTGTGTGATAAAAGTAATTTAAATATTATAAAAAATAATTATTTGTAATCAAAAAAACCTAATGTACAATCAATTATAAATATAAAATACTATTGTCCAAAGGTTTTCTAGGAACTAATAAATAATATGTGAGAAATGTTTTAAGTAGTTGTTATCATAATAGTGAGATATGTTTTTAGTAGTTGTTATCATAATAGTGATAATAAATAAAAGTGTTAATACTATATATTAATAAAATATAAATATATGTCGGGACTGATCAGGATTGGAACTTGGAATCACCGTCAATGCCCCCTGGTTTGAATCAATATTTTCAAATGTATATCACCTTCTCCTTAACTTCGATGGGTAGGTGTTTGTTCTAACTGCAAGTGAGTTATCAAATTTTATTTGTTGAAGATGTAGTATAATTTTTTTATGTTTTAAAATTTTTTATGAGTATTGTTTAAAATTTTATTAGAAATTTAGAAAGATGGATGAAATTGTAAATTTCAGTGATTTAGATTGGTGTCAATTTTGGTAATGAGTAGGTGTTTGTTTTGAAGATACATAAAAATCATTTAATTTGATTTGTTTAATATACATGGGTAAATTCTATTTATTTAATATATATTGGATATTTGAAAAAACTTATTGGATCAAAAGATTTATACTCCCGATTTATAATAAATTGACAGGAATCAAATTTTTTGAGGTTCAAATCTTTTAATTTTTTGAGGTGTAAATATTTTAATTTTATGAGGTGTAATCTTTTATTTTTTTTTATTATGTGTAGTGTTAACTCTATGTTGAGTAAAGAAGGAATTACACATCTATGTCATAGTGTACAACACACCATCAAAATATTTGTTATTTTCAATTGCTATATATAAAGTTGATATTGAAATACTTAAAGTGAATATTAAAAGATTTTATTTATGGCATAATATTAAATGTTAATGTCAATCCCTCCATGTTGAGAACAAAACTAATTACACATTGCCTCATACTAAGTGTAAAAAGTCTCTTTCCACATAATGAAACTTAAAGTTGAAACTTTTTATTTGTGAAATTGAAAAAAAAATATTGAAAATTCCACATATAGATGATGGTATAAAATGACAAAGGGCTCGTATTCCTTGGGACGAAAGGAAACAAGTTTGAGATAGTGGACACTGAGATCTAAAATTGTCTCTGATTGGTATTCCTTGGATGTAAGGAAACAAGTTAACAGCCAGAGGCCAAGAGACATCTAATAGCAGTGGAAGTTTGCCTTCTTAAATACTATCAATTGATTATTTCAGGTGGCATAACTTTACTTGAATTACAGTGACAAGTAGATAACAACTAGTAATAACTGTTTTCACTATTGATTTACAAGAATTATGATAGATTCTCCCTCACTACTAACTTACAATTCATTATGGTAGGTTTATCCATCTCAAAAATAAAATGACAAAAGATTAAGCAATGCCAATGTAAAGACGAAGAGATTTGATATTGTGTGACCATGCAATGACTTTGTTCACTGGAATAAGCAAATGTGACAATACCGAACGACTAAATGTTAAACACGAGGAAATTCCATTGTCGAAAAGAAATTGTAAACCACTAAATGTAAAACACGCCGATGGTTCGGAAAGAAATTGTAAACGACCAAATGTAAAACACGCCGAGATTCCATCGTATGAAAATAAATTCCATTGTCGGAAAGAAAAAAACGACTAAATGTAAAACACACCGAAATTGCGTCGTATGAAAAGAAATTTCAACGCCCGTGTTTGTTTATGATTTCTGGGCATGGCCACCGGCCAAGTTCATTCATGCTTTTATACATACCTAAATGTGAGTATTTAAGGAGGCAATTTATGATAGTGTTGGATATCTATCCATCTTTGTGCCGACAATATTGACGAGAACGATTGGTATTGGAATGAATATCAACGTAGAAAAATGAAGGGACTAGTCTAAACATTAGATTTTTTTGACCTTTCCACGCCATCATTTTGTGGAACCATGTGTTCGCATCACTCTGAGGTGGATTATAGCCGACAACGCATTCAATGGAGGTGATATTTCATGTGAGTTACGTGCACAAAGAGAAGCGAGATGGATACTTGCGTCGGCAGTGCCCGCCTTTCGGTGCCGGTCCACGATGTGCCCGTTAAGGCTGTCGGGCCTTTGCAAAGTTCGCGTCTTGAACGTCTGAAAGTATCTTCCAATCATGAATTCTACTCGATATATTATTGACAAATGCCTTCTTACTTTCCGTAATGTTAGAATTTGAAAGTTTATATGAAATGGAGTGGATTTTCGTTCTCCAGAAAGATGTGGACCTTTTTATTTTTTTGGCTAAATACTTGTAATCCAGAGTTGTACAACTTTTGGCGAACAACTTGAAACGACGTAAGTTAAATTGATTGAATGTCGCTCTTTTTACTGGACATTGACTCTGGTGTCGTTCTTGAGATAGAGCTTGGCGTTGCGTTCGCTAAAATTATCCACTTTTAAGGAAGTCTGAGTGAATTTTGGAGTGACATAGGTTGGGTAGATGTAATCATATAACTTTGGTTGAATGTACAAGTTGAGTAATTGGAATTATGTAAATTATATATATGGTTTCAATTTAGTGTGTATTTTTAGGAGAATTAACTGTGTGAATTTTTTAAAGGTTCAATTTTTACTACCTCATACATCATTTTTTTAATTTTTAATGATGGGTGGAGTGTCCACTTGAAACTACATTTTTTAAAGGTTCAATTTTTACTACCTCATACATCATTTTTTTAATTTTTAATGATGGGTGGAGTGTCCACTTGAAACTACAGAGGTTTTGAAAACTCTTACAAAGTTGAATTTAAAAAAAAATGTATTCAGTATTATGATCCACTCTGAAAAACTATAGGGTGGTTTCAATTTGTTTAGTATGTCATATTTGTTGGAAACATGTCAACGAATTTTCCCATGCAGTCACATGGAGATGCAGATGCACATGCGTGTACACGCAATCTACTTATGAACTGTTCATGTAATTATGTTATCTATTCATGATCAGTCTGTGTAACTGAGTGATAGATGTTATATATACGAGCATACTCATAGAGGTAGAGGACAGTGCAATGTGAATGCGAGTGCAAGTGAGTACATTTTGTGAGGAGATGAGGGTTGTATGCCTGGGTTGGCTATTGTAATTCTCCCTTGAATAGAAGAAGACCGATAATCATTGCTCGTGGTTTTTTCCCGATTTGGGTTTTCACATAAATCATTGTGTCAAGTGTGTTTGTTGTTCTTGGTTTCATGCCTGTTTAATCTTGCTTAGTTTATGCTCTGGTTTTATGCTATGTTTTTCTTCCGCTACCCAACAAATGTTATCAGAGCCAAGGCGAATTGAGTAGGTGTTGTAGGTGAACCAAGAAAAATTGCATGCAGGTCTTCGGAAAATAAAAAATACGTGATTGAGTGTCTCATGTCATCGACACTCCCTAAACAGTGTTAAAGGCACGCGAACACTCTCACACTTCAGAAATACCATTTTTTACAAAATCAACACACAGTTTCTATATCACAGAACGTCGACACATAGACGCTCCCCATCCACACTCAAAGATCACTGATAGTTCAAACTAGCACTCCCCCGTCCATAGTAAAGGAGCACCGATCTTCAAGGAACAAATTTTGCATGAGAAAATTTATTTTCATGGTTTAAAAAATGCGAGTGGAACGTTTTCTTTTGTCTTATTCTAAATCAGACATGGGTGTTTAAAAGGTGAAGAATCCACTTGTTTTCTTATGCATGAAAGGGTTGAGTTTTTTAATGAAAGGGGTGATGTGGAGAATACCTTATTCTTCATAAAGTTCGAACCTTTTTTTAAACACTCTTATGGAGATTTTTTTTTTAAAGGTGACCTTAGGTAAAAGGGTGGAAGATGTTAGTTTTTTAATAAAAGGTTTTTTAATAAAGTTTTTAAAAACCTTTGAATTAAAATTATATTTTTGGGATTTAAATTTAAATAATAATAATACTCTTCCAGTATAAAAAGGTTTAGTTTTATAAGCAGGGAGTTTTTTTGTTAATGGTGAGAATGCAAAGTTTTAAGTTTGAGGTGGAGAAATTCAGTGGTAAGAATAGTTTTGCTCTATGGAAACTCAAGATGCAGGATCTGCTTGTGCAACAAGGATTGCAAAAGGCATTGGCTGGAAAGACAAAGAAACTGACAAGCATGAAAGATGATGACTGGGAGGATTTGGATGCAAGAGCCCTCAGTACTATTCGTTTGTGTCTGGCAGATGAGGTGTTGTTTAGCATCGTTGAAGAGACGACAACAACAAGTTTGTGGACCAAGCTAGAGAGTATGTATATGACAAAGAACTTGTCAAACATAATCTTCTTGAAGAGGCAGTTGTACAGCTTGCGAATGAAAGAAGGTACAAAAATTGTTGATCCGTTGAATGTTTTCAATACTCTTATTTGTCAATTAACTGTTATGCAAGTAAAGTTCGAAGATGAAGACAAGGTGGTTACACTATTGTGTTTTTTTCATGAGTCTTGGGATCATCCGGTCACAACTATGCGGTTTAACACAACATATGCCATTGATTATGACACTGTTGTGGGAGCTCTGTTATGTGAGAAAATGAGGAGAAGATCTAGTAAGAAAACCTCAACAGAAGAGACAATGGTGGTTAGAGGTCGATCTACATAAGGAGGGAAAGATTAGAAAGGTACAACCACGTCTAAGTCAAAAGACAGTAAGGGTAAGGCAAAATGTTGGTTTTGTGGCAAATCTGGGCATCTCAAGAAGGATTGTTGGAAAAGAAAACAAGCATCCAAAGAGGACTCCACAATAGAAACAAATTCAACTACAGGTATGGTTGATGAAGTTTTGTCTTTCTGTTGTGTCTCCCCACCCGTTCTCGAATAGAAAGTGTAGGGCAGTGATGGTTGAATCACCGTGAAATAGTTAAAAAAAAATAAAAAAAAATTGTATTTACTTTGGAGTTGCAGAAATTATTGATTGCATGTAAATGTGAATATGTTTGTAAGACCTAGATAGGCATGTGTACCCCTGGTTTACCAAGTCACCTATGAAAATTCTAGATGTAGATTTAGGTAGATTGAATATGTGGGGGGTGCATGTATGTTAAATTTGTTTTTTAGGTCAAATAAGGTGGTTTTTCGGGTCCATGTGTTTTGGGTATCCTGTGGTATTGTGTCCATGGATTTCATGTAATGAAGCCTATAAAAGGTTTGGTGAACTCCATTGTAAATGGGCCTGGAGGTAAGCGGTTAAGGCTTACTTGGTTGGTTTGGTCGGATTTGGTCAAAGTTGTTTGAATGCAAAGTTCGAGGTGGAGAAGTGTTCGATGAATCTCCTTTTATAAGGGGATGTATATGGAACAATCAGAATGGTTAGTTCAGAATCAAAACAGGAGATTTTATTGCAAACTCAAAAATCATTGTATGGCCTAAAACATGTTAGGCAAATGGTACAAGATGTTTGACTCCTTCATGGTCAAGAAAACTTTCAAGAAGTGAGTATAACCATTGTGTTTATGGTATATTCATTATCTTGGTGTTATATTTTATGCTTGTTGCAAGTACAAGCATGGTTGAGATCAACATGTTGGCTCAGTTGGTTAGGACGTTTGTTATGAAGGATCTGGGAGCAGCAAAATAAATCTTGTGCATGGAAATACACAGAGAAAGAAAATATGGTAAGCTTGGTTATCAAAACAGAAGTATGTGGTGAAGATACTCTAAAAATTCAGTATGAATAATGTGAAACTGGTAAAATCCCTTTGGCTTTCCATTGTAAATTTGGTTCAGGTTTATGTCCTAATTGATGAAGAAGAAAATGGTTATATGTCTCGAGTATTATATGCTAGTAGGAAGTTTGATGATTGCAATGGAGAAATGGTCATCATTTCACATGCAGTTGGTGTTGTCAGTAGCCACATGGAAAAACCAGGTCAGGAGCATGGAAATGGGTGCTTCAAACATAGAAGCACAAGTATCACCTACAATGGTTGCAGTGATTTGGTTTGTGGTAAATGATTCATGATATTTGTACAAGTGCATCGGTCTATTAAACAGGTTATTGATGGACACAGAATGGTCCATGTTGGAGTGAATCATGCAGGCATGTTCACGTAACGATATTGTTAAAGAATTTGTGGAGCTATGATAGTGTTTGGCTTCTCTTGCAGAAAAGGTGATGGATGAATTAATTAAGGGCATGATATATCAGGTAAATTGTTGTCAAGGTGGAGATTGTTGGAAACATGCCAATGAATTTTCCCATGCGGTCACATGCAGATCCACATGGAGATGCAGATGCACATGCACGTACATGCAATCTACTTATGAATTGTTCGTGTAACTATGTTATCTATTCATGATTAATCTATGTAACTGAGTTATAGATGTTATATATACGAGCATACCCATAGAGGTAGAGGAAAGTGCAATGTGAATGCGAGTGCAAGCGAGTACATTGCGTGAGGAGAAGATGGTTGTATGCCTGGGTTGGATATTGTAATTCTCCCTTGAATAGAAGAAGACCGATAATCATTGTCTGTGGTTTTTTCCCTATTTGGGTTTCCACATAACTCAGTGTGTCAAGTGTGTTTGTTGTTCTTGGTTTCATACGTGTTTAATCTTGCTGAGTTTATGCTTTGGTTTTATGCTATGTTTTTCTTCGGCTGCCCAACAATTTTAAAGTTTTAGAAAATAATGAAGTGTGTAATTAAAGAAAACTAAATAGTATATAGTTCCAATTTATCACTTAAAGTTTTGGAAGAATTTATAGGATTTCTTGAAAAAATTATAGGATCTAGAATTAAGATAAGATTGACCTGTTTTGATGTGCTCTCCCTATTTATATTATGAACCCATTAAAAACAATTAGAAATAGTGCCAAACATAATTGCTTCATGTTCCTCCTCTTTTAATAGTTGATATGATTTTGTTGTTATATATATATATATATATATATATATATATATATAACAACAAAATCATATCAACTATTAAAAGAGGAGGAACATGAAGCAATTATGTTTGGCACTATTTCTAATTGTTTTTAATGGGTTCATTATCATTCTTTACATCTGATTTAGACTTTAATGATGGGTGGAGTGTCTCCTAGAAACAATAGAAGTGAGAGAAAAGTATTAGAGAAGAGTGAAGTGACATTGTGTGTAGTTAGAGAAAAGTAAATAATATATAGTTTCAATTTATCACTTAAAATTTTTGGAAGAATTTAAAGGATTTCTTGAAAATTTTATACTGTCTGGAATTAAGATTGACATGTTTTGATGTGCTCTCTCTATTGATATTATTAATATTATGAACTCATTAAAAACAATTAGAAATAGTGACAAACATAATTGCTCCAGGTTGAATAGTTGTGTGTGTGTGTGTGTGTGTGTGAATTATTATCATTTCACTCACATTACGTTTATCATTATTATATTTTAAATTTTGTATAACAAATTATATTGAACTATATGTTCTTACATTTACTAATAAGGGACAAATGTTACAATATCTTCAATATTGAACTATAGAATGCATCTTACTTCTCTAGGTGTTGTAAGTGGACAAACTCAATTTTTTTTTTTGGGGGGGTGGGGAGACAAAACTTTTCCCTAATCATTTCATTTTTTTTAATTCTAGTAAAATGGGCCAAAACCTGTAAGTGCAAAGTTTCATGATCAAAGATCCCATCAATCATGTTAAACTATAACTTCTAATCTCAAAATGAAGAGCAATAATTTTATAACTTATAATCTCAAAATTAAGAGCAATACACCCTATCCTTTCTTCATGATAGAAGAAATCCTTCCCCCCCATTAAGAACATTGCTATGGTTAGGTACCTAATGTACAAGAACAAGATAAACAAAATGGATGACAAAAGACTCCCCAAAATTGCTTCAAACTCTAGCCAAAACCACAAGTGGCTAAGTGAGAATGGCATAAAAATGCTAAATCTTAACTAAATCATTGAAGAATATAAGAAAAAGTCATCATACTA
>ML795313.1:75111-86633 GCA_009831015.1 Picea engelmannii
ATATATATATATATATATATATATATATTTCATATTTTAATAAAAAATTAAACTTTTAGTATAACAAAATTAGGTTAAAATATATCTTTAATTTGTTAGCCCATAACACATAATAGGTGTGATCAAAATAATTTAAATATTATAAAAAATAATCATTTATAATTAAAGAAAAACTAATAGATAATAAATTATAAATAAAAAATGCTATTGTCGAAAGTTTCGGTAGGAACTAATAAAAATTAATTTCTCAAATGTTTTAAGTTTTTGTTATCATAAATAAAAGTGTTAATACTTTATATTAATAATATACAAATATATATATATATAATTTTATTTTATGTATTTTAATTTATTTTAAATTAAAAAAAAATTATATTTAAAATTATATATATATAGATAGATAATTTTATTTATATATTTTAATTTATTTTAAACTATAAAAAAGATTTGTTTTTAAAAATTAATTTATTTTAATATATGATTAAACTATAATTAAAATAAATTTTAAGAAAATAAATATAATGGATCTCCGACTTGAAATCTTGCGAAACAACGCACGCATCGACGTACAAAGATGAACCCAAAAAGTTAGAGAGAAGACGACTTAGCATATCATTTATACGGCCCAATGCAAATCATTTAATTAATAGATCAATTAAATCAATTGTAATATTTTAAACATATTTCAATTCAGATCAATTCTCATATTTATACGGCCCAATGCACCAATTCTAATATTTTAAACATGTTTCAATTCAGATCAATTATACACTCACATTGTAATGTGAATGTTTACATCACCATTTATGCTGTGCAATGCACACTTTTTATTGTTCACTCCGTACTTAACTGTGTAATATCGGCACACTTGGAACTTGCAATCAGCGTCAATGTCAGCTGGTTTGAATCAATATTTTCAAATGTATATCACCTTCTCCTAATTTTGTAATAATTCTTGGGATTCTGATCAAGATTTTTTTCCTATTTTAATAGGAAAACCTAATAATGAGTCATGGTTTTTCTACATTCTCCTCTCACAAAAATAATGAAAGATGTCAAACTTATAGGGATTTGATCAAGCTTGTTGCACTTATAGACACATTCTACATATCAGTGTTAAGTAAATGAAAAGTGTATATGTCAGCTCTAACCTTTTGCTAAAAGATTTGTCTAAATGTTCTAATAAATCACTAATTTTTGTTAATTAAAATTCATTTATGAATGCATAAATGGATTCAACATGATGAAAAACCCTGGGGGCACTCCAATTGTACATAAATAATCACCCAAATATGTAGATCTAACAATTTCTTATCAAACTTTGGGAAAATGTCTCCTGAAAATATCGGCCCAAGAGAATCATTCCAATTGTACATAAATAATCACTCAAATATGCAAATCTATCAATTTCTTGCCACATTTTGGGAAAATGTCCTCGGAAAATAATCATTTCCTACAACCTTTCCACTAAAGATTTGCAATAAAATAAAATAAAATTAAACTAACCTAATTAAACCAAGATAAAAGGAAGGGTTTGATCTCTCTAGGCGCTCTTTGTAGAATAGAAGTTAAGATGGTTCTATCTATATATATATATATATATATATATATATATATATATATATCAGTGCATAGGGATCTTAGAGGGATTGAATCCATTTGATCAAAATATTAATGAATTTAAACAAAAAAAATTACAAAATAGTTTCAAATAACAACATATCCTTACAAACTCCTTTTCTATGTTCCACTTTGTCTTCCTTAAAATAAAGAACCCATAATCAACTTCCAAAATGATATTAGTAAAATCCTTCTCCTCCATGCAAAATATTATGGAAGACTGAGAGGAAAAGGCTAACGACATCTCATTGGGGCCATTCATCCTAGACATAAGTACAGATTCTCGAGGCCCTTCATTGTAGACATAAGTAGAGATTCTTTGAATGAGAGGTTATAAATTCCCAACATGAGCTTTTAATCCTCGGAAGAAGTATGAGATCCATATTGTGCTGAATCATTATAACATTTGTATATTTAGAGTGTGCCAGGTGGTTGTGTAATCCCTAGACTTTACTCCCTAAACTCAAGCCTAGAGTTTACATTGACGTGGAGAGAAACCCCTACCATGCACATAAGATTTGACCCTTTACAAGGAGTAGTAAGCAACACGGTGTCATTGTTAGTCTTAGAGGATACACCATTCACAATCATAGATGTTTCATAGGAAACGATAACTAAACCTATTAAGAGGACAAGTGGATGTTGCCAAACAATAAAGGTGCCATTGTTAGTCTTAGAGGAGGCTTGATTCACATTCATAGATGTTTCATTAAGAACAATAAGTAAACCTATTGAGAGGAAGGGTGGAGGCTGCCAAACAATAGATGTGGGTAGTGAGGTGGTGCCACAGATGTTTGAGACTAAGGGAAGGGGAGGAGGGAAAGGAGGAAGCAAGAATCACCTTCCCATGAAAAGTGTCCATTATAGTTGATTGACCATAAACACAATTCACGAGAATTCACAAAACATAAGGTATAATTTTGGTCCACCACCTAGAATTAAATTATGAATTTATGAGACTCATGCTAGAAAATCCATAATATGATCTTAACATTTTTCTATTGAACTATCTATTCCAAAAATTGCACTCTAAGTACTTGACTTCCATGTCTAATAACTATGTACAATTCTACTTATCTATGACCCATTCTATGCAAAGTTTAATTTGATACTAATAATTTATAAATTTGATGCATTGGAAAATGTGTTTAAAGAACACATGGTCTAAGAACAATTGTACACTAGAGTGAGTACAAGGAGTAAAATAGCAATCGATAGAAAGTGTAAGTGTAACATTAGAAACCCCTAACCTTATTTAAATGAACCTTTATACTTTCCATTTCAAAAAGAGCACTATTACTCAAATAAAAATAAATTACCTACAACTTTCCTTGGCCAGTACAAGAGCGAGTACTATTCAGTAGCCAGGCCAGATACGAAAGCCAGTCCCTTTCTCAGAAACCTTGACGATAGATCGATGTACGATATATCAATGCCCACAAATGACATACCCACCGGCCACGTTCATTCAAGCTTTTATACACCTAAAATGTGGCAATATGCGAGTATTTAAGGAGGCAATTTCGTTTTTATATACCTAAATATGGCAATATGCGAGTATTTAAGGAGACAATTTAGGATTTCTTTCTTTGTGCCGACAATATTGACGAGATAGATTGGTATTGTAATTTGGAATAGATATCGACTTAGGAAAATGAATTTCGTGGAACCATGTGTTCGTATCTATGCTGATGTGGACTATAGCTGTCAGCGCATTCAATGGACGTGGTATTGCATGTCGAGTTTCGTGCAGAAAGAGAAAGCGACCCGGATACTTGCCCTGGCAGTGTACGTGAGTCTATTCGGACAATGCTGCTTGCGTGTGATTCTTTTTGGTCTTATTTTTTTATTTATTGAAAAGATGTATTGAGAAGAGGTTAAACAAAAGGGTTTTGGGAGGTATTTATTAATATTGAGTGAAATTAAGGATATTCTTTAATATTTTACAAACTAGATGCTATATCACAGATTTATTAAACTAGCATACCCTCGAATCGGGGGAAGGGAATGCCTAACAGAATGGGTATATGTGTTGGAAAATAATTACATTGTACTGCACTATTATTACTCACCTTACTTAAGGAATGGAATTGTACTTACACTATGTTATCAATTTATCAATATTATTACAAGATTTATCTCAACCTTATCCTAACAAGGATTCACATAAATCTAAAAAAAATGGCATCCACATTAAATTAAAAAATGTATAAGAACAAGTTGTTAGGAAGATCTTTTGACTCATATATCAACATATATAATAATAATAATAAATGCCAATTAAAGTGAGAATGTAGAACGTTGTCAATGCCACCTTGACACAGTTCAATAGAAGGATAAAGAAAAGAGTTCAATCCGAGAAAAGAGTTGAATCCGATAAAGCCAAAGCATGTTTTTCAGGTTTTGCCAAATTTTAAATTAAATAAATTTATTACAATTTTAATTAAAAGTCAACACAAAAAATAAACTTAAGCTCATTATATTGCTTTTGATGTAAAATTTGTTGCACTTAACATACTAATAGCGATGATGCGGCATTGCCAAACGTCCTACACTGAGAAATGAAATATAAAAATACTTGTTGAGATTGTACAATTATTAAATGCTAGCATTGCCAAATGTATTTCACTCGAAAATGAAAGATAACAAAGAAAACTACATTGGAATTGTAATCCTGGATAGTCATTTACCCAAACTCATCGAAACTTCCACAATTGGAAGTTCTCTTCATTTCCAGATGATTGACAGTAATGGTGATCCTTGCCTAGTCTAATCGATGGTAGGCGATACACGCTAACCTGGGATGTGTCTAACCATAACTGATGGAACACCCATCTAACAAGGCATTCTTACATAACCCGAGTCCCCATTTTTCTCTGCAAAATCAAATGGCTTCAATCTTGTAGAGCAATTGTCCAGTGTTGGTGGATGGATCGCACAAAACTTCGAGCACTTTGAATTCGACCGTCAATATCATCTCGTTGTTCAAAGATTTGTTTTTTTCAATCTTCACCATAGATGAGGAGAATGTGGTTCTCTATGTGTATCCATATGAGCGCTCCTTTCAAATGAGGTTTTCCCGGCTTTATTTAAAGATGAATTGAAGGAGGATGTTCAAAATTGGTCGAGTTATGTCGCGATGGCTTCCAGAAAGGTCAAAGAGGCAGGTAATAGAAGGATTGTTTGTTTTCTCACTAAGGGCGATCTCTAAATTGGGTAATTGATGATGTGCAAACATTGGAGGTTTGATATTCCAGACATCTTCACTGCAATATCATAATATATTTTAACGATATTGTAGACATCAGAGGTGTGATATTGCCTAGTTTTGAGTCCCTCCAAGAGGTAATCCCATTTGGACATTCAACCATAGCTATCCAATTCCTTGATGCAAATCTGATAAAAGACCTAAAATAGGTGATCTTTTATGGAGGTACCTACTACATATCATTTTTCTAGATCAGAATAATTGCAGATCATAATAGATGTATATATACTTGAATATTTCTTGTATTATTGTTTTGATGGTTTGTTTCTTCTCATAGAATTTGTATCTATAAGTGGGGTTTGGTAATCTATAATTTCCTTATTACATAAGGAGAATATAATTGGAGAATATCATAGAATGGAACTAAGTCATTGAAACGGAAGCCTTTCATATTTTTATGACACATTTTGTAGATGGAATCTTCATTTGTGTGATAGATATCATTGAGTTTTTCTATCTAAAAATTGATATTGAATGGAAACTCTAGAAATGCATCACGCCAAAGGAAGTGGACTGGTACCTTGGCCAAAACAACTAACTACCCCTCCACCTCAGCTGGAAGACCTTAATGGCAACTCCTCCACCTCGACTGGAAGACCTTAATGACTGTGAAGGAGAGTTAAAAAAGGATACGTTAATACATCTATATTCTTCTGTTGTAATTATTAGCTTGTTTTCACTGCTAGAAGTTCAAGTTTATATTGGGAATTAGAAACTCTATTTATTCACTATTTATTCATGAGGGGAGATAAAGGACTCCACAAGGCACCGAGTCTGACTTTAGTTGGAGATCTCTGAAACAAAGATAGCTATAAATTATGATCATGAAATAATTTTAGAGATAGAGATATTTCCTCTCGATCATTCCATCCAGCGAGTTCTCCAACTCCAGTGCATCCTTCCCGGTCAACGGCCTCCAACTCTAGTGCATCCAAGGAAGACTCCATTCCTCCTTCGCAGGGATTTGCAGGGAAGGGTGTTGGACCTATGGAAGGCTCGAACTGTTTGTAGAGCCCTTCACTGTTAATGTCAAAGGGGAGATTACCCACATATAGTTTAGTGTCCTCAGGAAGAGGAGGATAGTCCTGGTATTCAACTGACTCTTGCTCTGGATTGATCTCTAGATCTTCCTCCTTAATTATTGATAAACATGTTTTCTTTCAGTGTTTTATGTTCCACCATGCCCAACCGAGGCACCACCAATTCCGAACTCGGGCAGGATGTGGTAGTTCACATTTTTAATAGAAAGAAATCAATAACTTATTACCCATTTTACCCACTTACAAATCTACATTCATCAACTACTATGTTCGATTAATTAATTAAAAATATTTTAGTGGATGAAAGCAATTTAGTATCTGGAGCGACTTTTTAACAGCACGTGGGCCAACTATTTATTTTTAACTTTCTGCTTTAAGCTTTATTTTTCATTTAACAACGGGGCCATGGAGTATAAGGGACCTGGAAACCATAAAATGCAAATGAAATGAAATCCAAATACGATTGAAAGGGAGGGTGAAATGAAATTTGGGAGCAATTATGCACATAGTTAAGAATCACACGACATGTGATCCACATGTGGAGTTCCAATAAGTGGCAGACAAAAATGAAATGCAAGGGGAAATCGAGATAAAAAAAACATTGAAATGGGATCCCAGAGGACATGAGTTCTAGACACAGCGTGAGTCTGAAGAAAGATAGAATTTTAACAGGTGGGTGATCTGGGTTTCCAACAAGTGGGACGCAGAGAATTCAGTTGATTTGGTTCGACAAAGCATATGTTTTTCGTTGACAATATTGGAAGGGAGAAGAGATTTGAAGTAGAGACAAGATTTTCATAATTGGAAACCACACATGGGAGCATGGGAAACGAAGTAGGAAGAGGCGAAGTAGACATGGTGTATGCATTCATGGCGTTGTCTTAATCGTCGTCATTTTTGGCGCAGTAACCGCATGGAGCAACGCAGTCAAGGACTCGAATGATTCATTCAATCACGAGACACTGCAATGTGGGAAGATTTGGAGCTTAGGGTTTCTAAAATCACAAGGTGAAGGTGATTAGCCTGGAGCTGGAAATGTGGTAAGATGTGAGCAATGTTGAAAGGTGTGGTTAGCTTGAACTCTGGAGCTGGTAATGTGGGATGATTTGAAGCTGAGGATTTTTTGTGGAAATTGAAACATCTCGCAGATAAATAAAGAATAACACACTATATCCTTTGTACTCTATAAGATTCCTCACAGAACCATGTAAATATCTAAACATGAGTGGTACCATCCACTATTTCTATGGATCCTAATTAAAAAATGACCCAAGTGCCCGAACTATATATAAATTAATGTAAGTACCCGACCTCTATATAAATTAATGTATGTGTGGCACCATATATATGGGGTTTTGGCAACTGGAACTATAAGATTTCAATGTCATATAAACACAACATTTCTCGTATCCCTTGGGACTTTTAGAAATATTTAAAAGAGAATAGAAGTGAAAGAAAGGGAACAAGACTCTTTTTGCATCACAAAAATGCAAGCCAAAATGTCAAAACAACCTTGCCACCCATTTTCATTGAGATGTTGCAGGAATGTGATCGAGATAATTCTACAATTGACTAAATACCCATGTAAGATGTGATAGAATAGATATCATTGATGAAGTTCATCATGACCAAGGACTCCACTCTATTGAATTGAAAATGTTAACTAACTTACAGGGCCTGGGTTGGGTTCTAAGACTTAACTAAACTTGAAGCCTAAATTGGATCAGACTTAAAACTAAACTACAAGCCTCAATTGGGTGCATGCTTATCTCTATGTACAGTAAAATCAAACTGCGTTGTGGCAAACCCAAATTGCAAAACAATATAAGGTACAAGAAAAACTAATGAAAAAAACATAATAGAATTGGGTGTTCATGATAATATGGGTTTTGCAATCATTCAAATCCAGCTACAATTCCAATCTCACAGGTAGGGTAAGAACCTGTTCATATAGATCCTAGGAAAAACCCATGTAACCCAAATATTTGGGTGTTCAACCAAAGAAACACAAAACTGCTGGCATAGCTTCATTCTCAATGAAAGAAAGAACGAATTCAAACAAAAAATCCACATAGAAGAACATATCAAGCAAACCTTAATCGCCATAGATGAGATAATAGGAAATTTTCAAACGAAATAAATACCTGGAACACCATGTCTATCAATGTGGGATCTTTTAAATATTCTGGTAACTTATTAAAATCCCAAATACAGACTCCGAAAGGAAACCAATTCAATTCAAAAGAATTATACCAAGTGGGTCGAGAGCACAAGAATCCCAAAGGTCGACTTAAAACAACTCCCAAACAAAGCACCTCTCTATCCCTTAATAAGCCTAAGACTGCAAGGCTCTAGAACACTATGTTGTCATCCAACTTTAAGAAACAAAAATTGTTTAATTATTTATGGCTGAAAGAGTCAAAACTAATCCAAAAATTATAGAGAAAATTTAGACAAAATCACTCAGACCAGGGGAATTTTTTGAATATGACTCTAATGCAAACTGGATTGAAAAGGAAAAAAACCATCAGTATACAAATCCATCATCATCTTCATTAACACAACATCCATCATCATCTTCATTTTACTTAATGAAATTAACATAAACAAATGCAGAGAGAAAATCCTGATCAGAGAAGCAAAGAGGGAAGAACCTTGCCTCACTGAAGACATAGCAGCAGATGATTTAATTATAATAAACATGGTTTAAATGAGCATCCTCTAAATTGGGCTTTCGAATTAGATAAAGAATGGGGTTGAAACAAGAAATATCAAATGCCAAGGTATTGCTTCAACTGATTCATCTTCTCTGATTCCCCATAAACAATAGGAATCCATAATATGAGGATCTAATATTCATTATTCAATGTACAAGAATATTCCAGAAAACATATACTCGTTGTAATAAAGAGGCACGACCAAAATGTAAAAGGTAGTAGTGTGCTTCCTAAACTAATCTTTGTAATTAGAACCACATGATGCCAAGTAACCTTGGTGAGCACGTCTACAATATACTTGTAGTGTCCCTCCTCCTCATTGCCAGATACCCCATTCCTAAATACAACAAACCCTTCTCCGCTATGTGTTCTTGTACCACTCGGTGCCCCCATCGAAGATGAAATTTCTATACCTATTAATACCCGAGAATAAGGGTTTGAAACAAGTCATGCTTTAGTCATGAATTTCGGAAAAAATGCTTACAGTTTGGCTCTAGAACTGGTCTTCCTTTCTCCCAAAAGCCTCAACAAAGGATTTAATAATGGAAACATCCCCAATTCCAAAGTCCACCCCTTGTGTGCAGAGCCACTTTAGTCTTCCAAAACCATTCTCTGTGAACAAGGATAAACAATAAAATCATGATATCTCGTTGGATTCTCATATAGCTTTCAAAGCTAAGAAAAGTAGTGGGAAGGACCTTCTGTGTGAAGCTTGGTGGAAATGTCATGCAACTTATTTTCTATCCTAGGCCCGAGAAGAAAATTCTCTATGTCCGATTGCTATTGCCACTGCATTGATGGGGCTTGTGGTTTTGGGGCAATAGTGGTAGTAGGAGAGATGGAAGAATCAACAGCTCAAATCGCAGCTCAGTGCAAAGGATGAGGTAGGAATATTTTTATATTTTGGGGTTTCAACCATTTATAAGACACCAAAGAAAATATAATGTGTATAATAGAGACAGATGTTGCTGAGTATGCCAAAATCTAAGATTTCCTATGCATCTATCTTTTAAAAATTTGTTTGCTCTGATTGGTCCCATTCTGTGCAATACATTTCTTTTGCTAAGTCTTAGTTTTTATTCTGATTAGTCTGATTTCACCATTAGCAACATCCTTTAGTTTATAATTTTCCTGATCCATTCTGACTGTGAGGAAAAATCACTGCCTCTTGCATGTTGATAACTCCTTTGTTAAAGGTAGTAGGAAAATGTAATAGTAATAGTAGAGAGACAGTATTCTGATCCAATATTGTTGCATTGTTTGCAAAATCACGTGGTTGATTATTTAACTGTTGTTGCCTTGCTACGAGACAGAGTTATCATCTTTTATCATCTAATTATTATCAACATCATTTGCATTTAATGTAGGATCCCTAGCTTTTTCGGGAGCTGGTTTCTTGGTTCAATCAGTGGGAGAAACTTTGCAAAAATAGAAAAGAACATTCTGTCTAGTTCAATTCTATAGATTACTTACAAAGTTAGAGAGATTGATAGATTTGGTACAGTTTTTGTTAGATATTAACTGTCTCTTACAAGATATTACCTTTTTCATGTTGTTGTTTACATGAGAATGTGACGCAACCTGCCCCTCACCGAGCAAGCTGCTCCCACCAGGACCTTCTTGACACACGGGCCCGAAGAGTCTAAGTACTCTTCCACCCCTCTCGGGAGTGCTCTCCACCCATATCTCTCCTTCTCGGCGATCTCCCTATCGGAAAATCGGGGAATCTCTCTTCGGGAGTTCGCGGTTCACGCGAGTATGATTCACATGTAGCTCCAAACCCCGAACCCCGATGGTCAAAGGGTCAATGTTCTCCACTTGTCGGGGATTTCCCTATCGGGAAATCGGCGGCTGAAATGCCGTGGTTCACTTACACTATGAATCCCCCCCGAACCCCGAACTCCGATGTGCTTCCACCTGTACCCCACTAACGTTCGTGGTCCCACCTGCCACGTCACTTCGAGATTTCGCGGATCGTGAATCCGCGATGCAAATTTCCTTTGCTGTTGAAAACTCCGAACTCCGATGTCCCGATCTCCGGGATCTGATGCCACGTGTCCCTCTGATGACCGACGACTCCCGTTAATTCGGGAAATCGCTATTTGCGATGTCACGAGGCATAAAACTCTCACTTCGCCATCCTCCGAACGCTGAACCCCGATTCTCTGGATTCGTGCCACCTGTCCTTGCTGGAATCAACGGCTCCGATCGATTCGGGAAATCGCAACTCGTGATTTCTCGAAGTGTAGAACTCTCGCCTTACCAATCCCCGAATGCCGAAACCCCGAAGTCCGAGGGACTTTGATTCTCCACGCTCGCGCTTACGGTTTAACTCCCGCGTGACTTCCCCTTGATCTGACGATCCTCGGGATCTCGTGACTTTCACGGGGATTTCCAACCGTCGATTCTCTTCCTCTGGAGAATCCTCCGCTTCACCACCTTCGCTCCGTGTGGATTCCCTTGGATCTGCTCCCACCGGGATACAAAACGCTATCCTTCCTGAGCTTTTGTAACTCTGATTCCTTTGGATCTTTCTCGATAGAATTCCAACAGTCCTCGAACTGTTGAATCCTTCAATCCCGTGTGCTCGCCTGCAACAGAGATCTCTGCTTTCCGTGCCCAGACTCACCTCTGAGAACCCAAATCCAACCTTCACTCCACCTGCACGGTTCGGATAATCCCAATACACCCTGAGTACTTGAGAACAAAAGTTTAACTCCCGAGCCTCCTCAATGCACTCTATGCGGAGGAATTCAACTGCACTCTATGCAGGAATCTCCCGGCTCTAACAGAGAAACAATTGAAACTCATACACTCATTTCCTCAGGTTTCGAACCTGATATGCAATCACATATGCGGCATATAAAAGATAAGCAT
>ML795313.1:104491-120226 GCA_009831015.1 Picea engelmannii
CAAGCTATGGAATGTGACCATTAAGGGGGACATCTTTGAAAACTGACCAAACAAGTGATAGTTGATCCTAACTAGGTAGAGGTTATATCAAGTAGGGTCTTTCTTGAGATAATGACCTATAAGGGACCCATCGATATTATGACGAAATAAAAATGGAGAAAAAGGGGTGTAAGGAAGAAGAGCTAAGGAGGAGAGGCAATACTTTCCCCAAGCATTTGAAGGACTAGGAAAAGAAGAAGAGTATGTAGGAGAGCATGGAACACTAGGAGAGAAATAAGACAAGGGGATAAATAGGTAATATTGGGTGCTACCAGGTAAGAAGTGGCTAGAGTTGATAATGGGAAGTCTAAGCTAGCCCAAAAAATCTCCCAATAGGAACAAGGCTTCATTCAACTAACAAATGTTGATTTTGACAACTAATGGAAAGATAATGAAAAGAGAAGGCATAGAAGAACAAGGGGCTACCTCATTGTTTTAGCTAGCGAGAGGACAAGGGCAAGCAATTATGGAACTAGGTATAATAGATCATATATGTATTTTGTTAATTCGTATGTGGTAGAAAAAAAAATATTGAGTTAAAAATCATTGGGGAGGTTTGGTATTTAGAATGAGAATAGCAGAGTGAGAGTGCACCCAGGTAGAAGGATGAGAATGTATTATTTAGAGAGTTTGGAAGAGGGATAGTGCAACCATATGAGATGAGATGAGATGGGTTGGTGTGATGTAAAAGTGAGAGAGAAAGATATTTATGTATTATGTTTTGTTGGGTCTTAACATTATAAGTAAGAGGTATTGCAAGATGTGAGTTCATAGTTTTTGTCATCTTTATAGAGTTGATAAGTATTGCAATGAGCATATTATAAAGAATTTCATTTGAGCATCGATATTATGACCAAATAAAAATGGATAAAAAGGGGTGTAAGGAAGAAAATCTAAGGAGGAGAGGAAATACTTTCCCCAAGCATTTGAAGGACTAGGAAAAGAGGAAGAGTATGTAAGAGAGAATGGAACACTAGGAGAGGAAGAAGAAAAGGGGAGAACTAGGTAATATTGGGTGCTACCAGGTAAGAAGTGGCTAGATTTGACAATGGGAAGTCTAAGCTAGCCCAAAAAAACTCCCAATAGGAAAAATGGACATCTTATAAAGCATTTCATTATTTTTCATATTATATGTTCAAGAGTAAATTAGAGTAATCAAGGGGAGATACATAGCATTCAACAATCTCTTGAAAAATCCCTATGACAAGGGTGACTCCACAATGTTTATTTATGAGAAGATGAGTTCCGTCCTATTGTACAAATCCCCAATGATAAGGATAGGGGTGATGAGTGATGGAAATTGCGATTATTTTGGTTATAAATTGTCAAGGATTATTGTCAAGGGATATTTTTCAATAGAGTTTGTAATAGGGATTTTTTTTTGTTGGGGAGAAGTGTCCAAATATTGGTGTACCCTAGGATCATCAATGGATTTCTCATCTATGTACAATCATTTGGATGTGAATTATTATTATAAGAATAAGCATTTTGTAGTAGTGTCCTTTGGAGCCTTATAAAACTTGTACTAACATGTGGGATGAGAGGAGGGGTCTAGATTATTGGGATTAGCTTCATGCATTGTTTAATAGGAGCTAGGATTTGAACTAGGGATAGCAATAAAGTTAGGATTATGGAAATGAATGAAGTGAGGGATCTTTTCTAATTTATTTTCCACAATGAGGATATGGATAAAGACTTTGTATATGGGGTTTCTCTAAAATAGTTATACTTCTTTATAAAAAAACTACAAGTAAACCAAAATTATATTTAAAATATCTACAAGTAAACCAAAACACCACATGGAACTTGGAATATATATCAATATCTACATATTCATGAGGATTGTGAACTTTTACTAGTATAAAGCCTAATTTTAAAAACACGTCAAAACCCTTACCTTTTCATTGTTCTTTCGCCAGATCCATTAGCCCATACAACTTGATAAGAGTTGTCCACGAGATGGATTTCCATCACCTAGACCTGCATGAATCATAAAAGACAATTTTTTTATATGAGTAAATAATTAATAAGAAAATAAGCATGCATTTAGTTATGTAAAATACTCTAGAAAATAATTAAGTTGTCACATACCTTAATGAGCTTCTCTTTGTTTTGAGAATAGGTTATTCTCTACTGAACAGGGCCAACCACGTGAAGGTGGAAGCTCATATGGGCCCTCCCCCGCCTCACATCGCTCTCAATTCCCCATACCCAACAAATGATTTTCTTTATATAGAAAACATATAGACATTAATGCATAACTAGGATAGTCATCAAAACATATGAACATATAAACATCGATAAAGATCCAAAAATAGGTCATGAATTTATACATCTAATTTTTCTTTGATTTATGTTTTTTTACATTCATAAAACTGACAATTGGGATATCATCATCATCCAAGGACATTGTATTTCGTGTGCCCTATCCTTCTATTGTTTGTGTGAGCTCCTGTACCATACTTCTGGTACGTCGTTGAGAAGTGTTAGCTGGCATCTATTCAAGGTCGTGAACTAGAACAACGGAAATGATCATATCAATATGTTGAAATATAATTGAAATAACTAATTCATTGTTTTGATTAACATTACACTATTGCACTTTACCTTTCTCTGTAGCTGGGACAGTTGGTGCATTAATTTTCTGTCCATTTGGTTGCTCTCGCATTTCATCCTCCCGAGGTACATGATATTCAATTTTGAGAAGATAATATATAAGTATAAGTCAGGAAATAAATATCTACAGTCACAGTAAATATTTCTAATTCTGAAGCATACATACCAGAATGGGTACTCTGCTCTACACTATCACTGAACATGTGGAACCTTGTATGACGCGGTGTTTGTTGAATATCGCTTGATTCACTACTGCAGTAGCACTGTTTCTTGAAAACAAACATAAATACTTAGTTAAGGGTGATATAATAAAATATGAATAGACTTTACAAGCATGCTACTTCGATTTCCTTATTCATTTGACTTACTTGCATGGTTGGGGAGATAGGAGTCTGGCCCAAGATTTTTCTATATTCAATCACACTTTTAAAACCATGCTTGTAACCAAGCTTTAGGTCCTCCTCGGTGGCAGCAGTGTCGAACATATTTAACTGCAATGAATAACACCATTAAAAATACCAATAACAAAAACATATATTTGTTTGCTACTGTTAAATAAATATTAACCAGAGTTAATAATTTAAATCTTACTATTCGGGATTTGAGTTTTTCGTAGCCACCCTGGCCTAGTTTATGCTGGTCGTGTTTTTCCACTCTGGCCTTTATTTCTTTGGATGTGTCTGGTAGCCTACATATAGAATTTTTGAAAAAAATTAGATATTGAAATTGTTACTTAAAACAAAAAAGAAAAACATAAATGCTCATATTTCACTGATAATATGACATGTGTTGTACCTTGCTTGACCAACTTGTGGTTGTCGTCCTTGTTTTTTAAACAAGTTCTCCTTTGCATCCTCTATTAGCACCTTCCACTCTTTCTCGAGAACCATGGGAGGGCACTCACGCTTGAGGTCTATTTGCAATTTATCCCTATACTGGGCCCTGGTGTATTTTAAATTCTCGCCGGCCAACTTTGTAACCACATTCTTGTTGAAAGTGTCGCCGAATTTTTTTACCATGTGATCTATTAAATCATATTTCTTTTTGTTATCTTGGTCATTCTACTGTGTGTGAATGGTGGGGCCAAAAAACTCCAATGATTTGTCATGTAAGTTTTTATAGAAAACATTGTTTCCTGCAGTAACATGTTATCCATTAATCAATTAATAATCTCAACAAATGTCCATTTCAATTTCATGAAAAAAATGAATCAATTAATGGGACAATTACCTGAAATCTTCTGAATCTTTATCGAAACACATGCGTCATCCACCAAAAAGGTCACATCTAGTGATCCAATGCTTTTAATTCGTTCTGCTCCATGAAGAATAATATCCTGTGCACCTACACTATGTTCCTCTCCGGAGTCATCATGTGGAGTCCTAGGCTTTGGCTCTTCATGCTCCGACATGTCATGCCAGTCAAAATCGCCCCACTCATCAATGGATTCTAGGGGAACCTTAGGAGGCTCAAAAAGCCTCACTTGCACTTTGCTATGTCGACCTTTTTTTTCATTGGACCCTCACTACTACTTATAGCAGTTGCAGGATCGACAGGTTCCCCACTCATGGGGTTTAAAAACTCCTACAAACAGAAAATTTTTCTTTATCAGATCATATACAAAATATAAAACTAAAAAATGGATATGAAATTGTCATAGCTAATAAAAATATGTAAAGATGCCACTTACCCCAAAATTAGTTATTGTAGTTTGTAGCTCTACAATTCTTTCCATGTCCTCTTGTGTCAGGGGTCTTTTGCTAATCAAACCTAGATATTCCATGTTAGCCTTCTTCAAGGCCTTCGTTACAATTGTCATTGGGTTTGTCGAATAATATATTTCGTCCTCATCAATATCCTCTGTGGGAGCCTGGACAGATGTTGACACAATAAATCAATCAACACAAGTTATGAAATTCATCTCTAACATTAAAAAAATGAAATATTGTAGTATTATAAAAAAAACAACAACAAAATTTCAGAAATTTAGTTGTTGTAGTCATAAGTTGTTACTGCATTTAAGATTTACCTGGTGAGGCACCGCGGGTGCATTTCCATGGTCACCCTGGAGAGATGTAGCGGATGAAACTCTAACATGGTCACCCTGGACAAAAGTTGACACAATAAATCAATCAACAAAATTTATGAAATTCCCCTGTAGCATTTAAAAAATGAAATATTGGAGTAATATCGGAAAAAAATAATGAAATTTCAAAAGTTTAGTTGTTGTAATCATAAGTTGTTACTGTATTTAACATTTACCTAGTGAGGCACTGCGGGTGCCTTTCCACGGTCACCCTGGAGATATGTAGCGGGTGAAACTCAGACATGGTCACCCTGGACAGAAGTTGACACAATAAATCAATCAACAAAAGTTATGAAATTCACCTGTAACATTTAAAAAATGAAATATTAGAGTAATATTAGAAAAAAAATAATGAAATTTCAGAAATTTAGTTGTTGTATAGTCATAAGTTGTTAATGTATTTAAAATTTACTTGGTGAGGCACTGTCGGTGCCTTTCCACGGTCACCCTAGAGAGATGTAGCGGGTGAAACTTGGACATGGTCACCCTGGATAGAAGTTGACATAATAAATCAATCAAAAAAAGTTATGAAACTCACCTGTAACATTTAAAAAATGAATTATTGGAGTAATATCAGAAAAAAAATAATGAAATTTCAGAAATTTAGTTGTTGTAGTCATAAGTTGTTACTGTATTTAACACTTACCTGCCGAGGCATAGTGGGTGCCTTTCCACGGTCACCTTGGAGAGATGTAGCGGGTGATTTTCTACCACAGTCACCCCAGACAGATGTTGATACAATAAATTAATCAATAAAAGTTATGAAATTCACTTGTAACATTAATCAAATGAAATATTGCAGTAATAATAGAAAAAAAAATAATGAAATTTCTGAAATTTAGTTGTTGTAGTCATAAGTTTTTAGTGTCTTTAACATTTACCTATTGAGGCTTAGTGGGTTCCTTTCCATGGTCACCCTCTCCATCTGTTCGATTTAAGTTGTAATTGATCAACAACTCTTCACCTGGAACTATTATTTTTGTTGCACATACAAATATACGATTTCCTTCATGTGCCTCAAATATGCAATTCGGTTTCTTAGTTGTTTCCACTGGTCGTGTACTATTTATAAAGCCCGCAATGTTTCCAGTAGATTTGGCCTTCCATCAATATACATAGTTGCCCCTTTATTTTGATTGTTATCTAGTAGTTGTATATAATTTGCGGCAACTCCGTATCTCCACATACTTTGCATATATCGGACCAACATCAACCAATGATTGTATTTGTATAATGGTCTGACATACTCCATCAATTCAGTTATAGTTTCATAGCCGACCTTTATGCCATCCATGGAAAATAACCCCAATCAATGTAAGGACGAAGGAGCAATGCGATACATCCTCCCACCGATGAAGAAATCTATTTCCACTTCAGGTAGCTCCTTAGGTGCCCATCGTTGCACTAGATGTTTATACCTCAAGGGAAACTCAATGTCACCTATTCTCTCAGCATCATAATTACATGACCCTCTGTTGGCAATAAAAAATTTCATGTGGGTACAAAATCTTTTTCTTACCTTTTCCAACCTAGTTGATCTAGAACCAGTAGATCTAGTACAACATGTCTCACTTTCAACCTCTCCTACTATATCTTGATCATCAATCGATAAATATAGATCTGACAGATACCTATTTGGTGGTACCTACACTCGTTAAAACAAGAAGATAAGTTATCGTTCCAATATATGTTTTTGGTACCAACACAATTGCATATAGTTGCATTTAGTTGCATAAAGTTGAAATTGCCTCACCTATCTGTTATATAGTTGCATAAAGTTGAAATTTCCACACCTAGTTGCATATAGTTGTATAAGTTGCATAGAGTTTCATATAGTTCTCTAATATGCAACTATATGTTGGAGATTTTAGAGTTGGAAAGACCTTTTTAAACTTACAAAGGTACATGTATTGGCCAAACAAGTCAACTGATGTTGCGAAATTTATCTAAGCAAGTGTTTTTTATTGTATATACAAGCCTACCATTAGGAAACAATATTGATATATTCCTTTGTCTATACCCAATCAACCATGGGAGCGAATTTCGATGGATTTCCTTGTAGGACTATTAAAGAGTAGAAAAATACATGATTACTTATTTGCAGTAGTTGACAAATTCGAGAAGATGACACAACTTAATCATTGTAAGAAGATCACAACTATAGAATAAGAACCAAACTTGTTTTTCCATAAGATATGGGTGCATTTTGGATTGCTTTAATCCATTATTGTTTATAGAGATAGCAAAATTCTAAGTTAATTTTGGATATCATTATGGGTTATGATGGACACTAAGTTGAAACAAAGTAAAACCTTTCATCCATATATTGATGGACAATTAGGAGTGGCCAACATGATCATAGTTCATTCATGAAGGGGTTTACTAGAAGGCAAATTAAGGCTTGGGATGAAATATTACCCTATGCACATCATTGTCATGACCAAACAATTCATGGTTCTAGTAGTAAGTCACCATTTAAGACATGTTTAAGATTTTTTCTATATATGCCCTTTAAGATTTCATTTTCTCAAACTATTGGAGAGAATTCATTGGAGAGATATGATGATCAACAAAAAACCAGGAGGTCAATCAAAAGAGTTCAACAAATACATAGGCAAGTGGAAGAGTAGTTGTAGGGAGCACGACGGAGGTACGAGGAGATGTGTGATTGACATATAGTATCCCATCAATTTCGAGTGGGATATATGGTGTGGTTACATCATAGTAATAAAATGGATATAAGACAAGGGAAAAATCTAAAACCCATTAGGAATGGTCCCTTCGAGATTATGCAACAAGTGGGGAGAATTGCTTTTTCCACTAGGGTTTTCACCATATATGAGAATTTATTATGTTATCTATGCAGAGAATTTGAAAATTTTGAGTCTTCAATGCTTAATGAGGGGGATGAAGAATTTCTAGTGTTTCCAAAACTTGAATACTTAGTGCCAAATGTCCAAACTAAGTTGGAACGAGACACTATTTTGGAATGAAAGCTCTATGACACTAGCAATAGTAAACAAGAGTTGTTGACAATTATTTTGAAGGAACAAATTCCTAAAAAAGAAAAATGGTGTACATTAGAGGAGATGAAAGAGAAATGTCCTCAATGTCTTCAAAAGTGATGAGTTTTAGAGACCAAAATCTCCCCAAAAGGGGAGTTTTTTTTTTTAAACCTGAAATTGGATTGACAAGAGGAAATCTAGAAGGTTGGAGGTAGGATTGATTTAGAAGGTTGATTAAACCAAGTTGATTATTTGATAATAAAGGATTGACTAAATTGAATATTGACAATGAAGATGATTGGAATATCAATTAAACTAGATCGAATGACACACATATGTAAGTGGGGATATTTGCACCTTATATTTGATGAACATGTGGGTTAAAGGATTGGTGGGAGCCTTGTCAAAAATATTAATTCAATTAGATAGATGTAATTGAGTAAGGGATGTATGTGTGGCATTTGATGATCGGGACAAGTCTTGTAGAAAATGGAATCAATTACTAAAGGGGAAGTTGAACTATTTCGGTAATTGAAGGGACATTAGAAAAATTGAATAAATAAAATTAACTCTTCAAGATGGCCCATAAGAAAGTATACTGTAGGACATTTTAGAGTTGGAAAAGGGATTTCCAACTAAAATGTCCAACATATAGTTTCATATAAGTTTAAAAAGGTCTTTCCAATAATAAGAACGGTTCTCAAGGCTTGTACCATGTCTAGGGGAAGGAGAAAAGGGAATTAGGATTTAAATGAACCTTATGTGCTTAATGACCAAGATCAAGGGATCCAATTAGCAATATGGGCAACATTGGTATGCTTTAAATAATAATAATGTCTATTAGGACACCATATGGGCACCATTCATAGGTTTTATGCATCATAGTTCGCTCTCAAGGCCTCTAAGAAGGATCTTAGAGCCATTAGGAGGATATAGTTGCATTCATAAGTTGCATTAGGAGGATATAGGTCACACATTCATAAGTTGCATATAGTTTCATAAGTCGCATATAGTTGCGTAGTTTCATAAGTTGCATATAGTTGCATAGTTGCATAAGTTGCATTGTTGCATAAAGTTGCATGTTGCATAAAGTTGCGCAAAGTTGCATAAGTTTCATTGTTGCATAAAGTTGTGTAAAGTTGCATAAAGTTGCGTAAGTTGCATTGTTGCTTAAAGTTGCATGTTGCATAAAGTTGCATAAGTTCCATAAAGTTTCTTAAGTTTCATAAGTTGCATGTTGCATAGTTGCATAGTTGCATAGTTGCATATTTGCATATAGTTGCATACAAAATTGTTGCAATATAGTTGCATATAGTTGCATAAGTTGCAATATAGTTGCATAAGTTGCAATATAGTTGCATAAGTTGCATATAGGTTCATATAGTTGCATAAGTTGCAATATAGTTGCATATAGTTGCATAAGTTGCAATATAGTTGCATAAGTTGCATATAATTGCATAAGTTGCAATATAGTTGCATATAGTTGCAATTGACCACTCACCAATATTTGAGAATATAGTTGCAATATGAAAAATGCCTCTATTTGGGAATATGTGCACCATTAATATGTTTTGAATAAAAAAAATGGGTTTCAAGACCTATACCATGGCCAAGGGAGGAAATAAAGGGCCTTAGGCCCTAAATAAATCTTCTTGATCTTAATGGCCATGAACAAGGCCTGAAACCACCATACATATCCTCTCTAAGGGATATATGGAATTTGGGTGGGATATGGTCACCATTCACAAGTTTTGGGCATAATGTATAGCAAAGAACATAAGGTTCTTAGGCCCTATTCGAATCTTATCAGGGTCGATAACTGTGATGTTGTCCTTAAACAACCACACAATATCTATGTAGGGTATCTTTGGAATCGTTGGTATGTTTTGGTGAGTGTTAATGCCAATCAACTCTGTACACAAGACAAAATTGTCTCCATTGTCTTCCTTTGTTAGTGCATCGGCTGCATTATTCACTTTATTAACTTCACCACACCTTGCTCATCCATTTCTCTAACAAAGTGGTGCTTCACATCAATATGCTTACTCTTTCCATTGTAAGTTGACTTATTGGCCTTTGCAATGGCACTTTGGATATCACAACTTATTGGCCATTGCAATGACACTTTGGCTATCACATTGTATTTCCAAACTACCATGTTGGATACCAATATTGTTGAACAATCTTAATAATCATAGTTTCTTTAGTAGATTTTGTCGCAACAACATGTTCTGCCTCTGAACTAGCTAATGCAATGAAGGATTGCCTCATACTCATCCAGCTAACTGCTTCTCCAAACAAATTAAATACATATGCACTTGTATATGTCCTTTACTGCAGGATGAGGCCAAAATGCAATTATCTTGGAATTCATGATATAACTTTCGAAGTTTTTTAAGGATTGCACCAACGGATACACTTGTTTCTCCATGAGAGAATAAACCAATTCAGGTCCCCCATGGTTTTGCTCATGATTTTCATGTTAAGAGAGTATTAATCCAAAGGGTCCAAATCTCAAATACCTTTCCACCTTTAAACGATGAATTGAATGTATCATGTCATTATAATCCTTGAACAGTTTGGTCACTAAAGAGAAGAAATCGAGGAACACAATAATGTTAGAATACCTTATCCAATGGAAAGAGAAAAGGGAATAAAATAATGTTAGAATACCTTTTCTAATGTTAGGGTATTTTGTTCCTTATGTGCTTAAGGGAATGAGAAAAGGGAATTAGGATTTAAATGAACATTATGTGCTTAATGACCAAGATCAAGGCCTCCAATTAGGAATATGGGCAACATTGGTATGCTTTAAATAATAATAATGGATATTAGGACCTCTACCATGGCCAGGGGAGGGAAATAATGGCCTTAAGCCCTAAACAAATATTCTCGTCCTTAATGACCATGAACATGGACTCAAACCACCACACAAATCCTCTTTAAGGGATCTATGGACTTTAGGTGGGATACAATCACTATTCACAAGTTTTGGACATCACGTATAGCACTTTGGATCTTACCCATGGTTAGGGAAAGAACATAAGATACTTGGGCCCAATTTCAATCTTCTCATTGATATTTGCGATGTAGTCTTTGTACAACCACACAAGACACTTGTATGGGATATTTCACCTCCATGTGGGATATTTCATGCCAATAGTACATTTTTCATAATAAGAAAGGATCGTGGGCTTATGCTCTAAGAAAATATTTCTCGTGCCTAATGGAAAAGACTAAGTCCTTCTATTGGGAATGTGTGCACCAATAATATATTATGGAAAATAAGATTTTGTATCAAGAGATATACCATGGATGAGGTAGGAAAACAAGTGACCTAGGCCCTGTACAAATATTCTTGATCTCAATGGTTATGAACAAATCCTTGAAGCACCACACAAACCATCTCTAAGGGATATTTGGCCTATGGGTGGGATATGGGAACCATTCACAAGTTTTATGCATCATAGTTGGCTCTCAAGGCCTCTAAGAAGGAACTTAGAGCCATTAGGAGTATGTTCACACCATGTACGGTACTAGGGGCCTTAAACATGGTTAGGGAAAAAACAAAAGGTGTTAAGGCCCTATTTGATCTTCTTAGTATCAATCTTCATGTAATAGTTATTGAACCAATGAAAAACCAAATAAGACTTGTGAAGGGGATATTTGGTCTCTATGGGTACCTTTGGAACCATTAGTATGTATTCATAGTAAGAATGGGTCTTAGGGAATATACCATGGCAAGGGGAGGAGAACATAGAGCTTAGGCACAAAATGAAGCTTCTTAAGTTCAAGGGCCATGAACTAGGCCTGAAACAACCACTTAGATCCTTTCTAAGGTATCTTTGGACTCTGGGTGGGATATGGTCACTAGTATGATTTTTTCACACCACACATGAGATTCAAGGCCTAAGTTATATCCTGGGGAGGAAATTAAGGGCCTTGGGACCTAAAAACGGATTTCTTTTCCATGAACAAGGACTCTAACTAGGAATATGTAGACTATTAGTATGTTTTCATAGTACAAATGAGTCTTAGGACATTTACCATGGATGGGGACGAAAACCAAGCCCTTGTGACCTAAAAAAATATTCTTAGGCTTAATGGCCATGACCAAATCCTCTGAGGGATCTCTAGGGGATATTTTTCCCATATGTGGGATATCATGGATGTCATTAAGAGGTTTTTCACATAACAGTTGGGTCTCAAAGCCTTCAAGTGGGATGATCTAGAATTAAGGGCTTTTCCTCGAAATTGAAACATCTCATGGGTTAGTAAAGCTATGCATGTATATCCTCATACTCTACAAGACTTCTCAATCCATCTGAATATATACCTTTGTCATTACGTTAGTGATCAACTATCTTGTTTCACAAAACTCAAGCTAAAATTTGTGCTTCTCCAATTGCTCACAAACATAATGGTACTGCACTTAAATGCTCTTTATTCTTGCACGAAACCTAGTATTCTTAGCCATTTCAATGAAACTTTGGTGATCACATCCTAAAATTGTAGGATTTGGTTGCTCTAACCTAACATATTCGGTTTCTCAAGCATTCTATCAAGCATTTCATCAAGAATTCTATCAAACATTTCTATCAAACATTTCATCAAAAAATTAGCATGCACACTCAAGAGATAGGAGAAATAAGTGAAACCATTTCCTCCGGCCGTGTGCCCTCCTCTGGTGCAAAACCCTGTGCCCTCCTTTGCAAATCCATGTGCCCTAGCCTCCTCCCATGTGCCCTCCTCCTGTGTGCCTCTCCCTCCTTCTCTCATCCTCCTCTCCCTTCCACTCTGTATGCAAATACTATGCCCTATCCTCCTCCCAAGCATGCAAATACTTGTGCCCTAGCCTGCGTGCGTAACCCCTGGTGTGGGACTGTGTATAGTGGTGAGTGGTGAGCGTGTCGAGCAGCTCCAAATCCATGCTCTGGTGGTGTGTATAGTGGCCGTGACTGTCATTTTTGTGTGCAACTGTGTATAGTGGCACGCGAGTACTCTATGCGATTTGTATTTCGTTTTGTATTTCATTTTTTGTTTTATGTTGTTTTATTTTAGTTTTTTATTTATTTATTGTTTTTATATATATAATATATATAATATATATAAAGATGACCCTAGGAATGACTCAATCCAAAATATAAGTAGTTTCATTAAGATTGTTAATAGTAGAGATCCCAACCATGAAATTACTACAAGAGGAATTGAGGAACATTTGGAAAATTCTTACATTTTATTCTTAGCCATGGACATGGGTTGGATTCCTAGCATGAGTGTGGCTTGGTGTTTTCTAGATGGCCCTATGAATTATACTCACACTAAAGGACAATCAATTAGCATATATAATATTAGAGAGACCATACATTAAATTATTGTAATTGGAGTTGAGGATGCCCTTAGGCATGAGATTCAAAAGATATGTTGTTGGGTTAAAATGGTTAGTACTAAACTTCACATGAACAAAATTATCGCAAGTCTATTTGAGGATGTCCCTAGACATGAGATCCAAAAGATACGACACTGAGTCAGGATGAACAACATTAGAGTTCCCATGCAAAACATTATTCATAATGGAATTGAGGGTGCCCTTGGGCATGAGATGCAAAAGACAGGTCATTAATTGTTGACTATTATAAGTGGAGTTGAAGATGATTAACCTCCCATGATTTTTTTATGGTTCCAAGTGTCATATATAACAAGTTCCATTGATGAGGAAGTAGAGTCTAATTGAAAAATATTGACCTCGCATTCTTGAGGATGTTGATTTGTCAACTATCATGTGTGAAAATCATAAGTATGGGCCTTGAGAATGGGTATTTTACCCTTGAGAATGGGTATGACGACGCCGACGAAAAAAATGATCATTATTGTCGTGGTCTTCACTGTCATCAATACAATCATCGTCGATCATAATTATCAGTGAGAAAAAAAAAATTGTCATCATCATCATCGTCATGGTCATTGTTGTCATCATTGTCATTATCATTGGTACAATTATCATCATCATCATCATAATTAGTACAATTAATATCATCATCATCATATCTGATCTCCTTCTCTCTCTCTTCTCCTTCATCTCTTTCTCATCATCGTCATTGCACATTATGAGTACATTCATTAATACCAAATCATCATTTCCATTAACATCATAGTATTATATAATCAGATCATCATCATCATCATCATCATCATCATACAATCACGTCATCATTTCCATCATAATCATCATCATCTTTATTGTAATATAATCAAACATCGTCATCAACCTCATCATCGTTGTCATTGTCATTGTAATCGTAATATAATCACATCAATGTCATCGTCATCATTTTCATCCTCATCCTCATCATTTTCATCCTCATCATCATCATCAACATTGTCATTGTCATCGTCTTGGTCATCATCATATCATCCTTGTCATTACAATATGTTTAGTTGTGTTTATTTTACTGATGAACTCTTTGATTTATCATTGTTCGTATCTTTGATTGTTGATTGATAGTGTATTTTTTTGTTCATTTATTTAGTTTTCTAACATTGTTCCACCAAATCTATTGATCTCAAATTGGGGTTGTGCCCCAAGTGGCTATCCTAGGATCATTTAGAGCACCTAGAGCTATCAAGGCCACAATTCTCTAGTTTATCAAAACTAATACTCTACAGAGAAAATCAAAACCAGAACTAAGACAAGAATGTGCAACTGTGAAAAAAGAGGCAGCAAAACCCTAACAAAGAAGTGAATAGGGGTCATAAAATCTTTCATGATCAAGCTAGGTTTAAATATAACAACAAAACCAGGAATGCAAGTAGAGGCAATTAAAGGATGTAATAGGATTGGAAAAAATTATTTATATGTTAACTTTGTTAAAACCTTTATCTCATTGTTTTTTAATAATTTTCTTATCATAAGCTTGCATCATATAGATTATTTTCATAAAAAATAATGCTTATGTTATGGCACGGACAATGAATCGAGTTTCATTATTTTACTATAAAACAAAAAGGTGATTGGATTACATTGCATTCCTTTGGAAAACATGATCATAAAGTGCAAAGATATATCTGGAAGATGTTGATATTACATTGCATTCCTTTGGAAAACATGATCATAAAGTGCAAAGATATATCTGGAAGATGTTGATATCATCATGTGATTATACGATGATGATGATGAAGTTGAAAATGATTAGAATGATGACGATGATCATCATTTCCAACGTCATCGACATCGTTAGTATAGTCATTGTCATCAATAAATTCATCATTCATGGACCCTACATTGTGTTAGAATGGAAAGGTGTCTTGTATGTGTTAGAATTAAAGATACATGATTTGGAACTATATGCTTTGGACCATTTGGCTTATATATCCTATGATTGACACATTATAATGTCATGTGCGTGCTTATAATGGGATTAGTATTGATCCTAGTGTTCATTGACATTATTATGTTGATATTGTTAAAGGTTTTGTGTGACTGTATATGAGATTAAGGGACTATATATTAGACAATGTCTAAAGTGTTGTATATATACAAAATGGCTAGACAATGTGTGGAATATACTAACATGTGTTCTTGCAACTCTAGACCTCCTAGATGCTCACATCAACTTCTAACAATGTGTTAACAATATTCATAGCCACACTTTTCCTTAATTAATTATGAATCCCAAGTTTCAAAATGTATTTGACATGTCTTGATAATTTAATGTATTCAACATCCCCAAGGAATTGATGTGATAGATAAGTTTTCCAATTTCAATTGTTAAGATTGTGTCAGTGATCATAATGGATACACAATTAGGGCCCATGAATCATGTATTAGGGACTAAATCCTTATATATTCATCATCAATTCATGGCTTAGGCCCCAAGGATCATTCTTGTTGTGCTCAATATTTGAAGTTGGGCCTATAATCATCCTTGTAATTGCAATTCATGTGTCTCATCGTGACCAAATATCCTTAACAATGTTACATGTACCCAG
>ML795313.1:122966-143540 GCA_009831015.1 Picea engelmannii
ATAAAAGAAATAATTACCATGCACGAAACAAAGAAATTAAATATTTTGTAATGCTTTAAAGAAAATAAAGGATAATTAAATACCTGGAACAATCATTGCCAACATTGTGTGCTCTCTCTAGATATACATACAAGGAGGAAGGTTATTTTTTATAAGAAAAACATGCCACAATGAGTACGTAGAACGAAGCTCTCCAAATGGATTGACACCATCAGCTGCCAGCGAAAGTCTAACATTACAAGGTTCTTCTTTAAAAATTGGCCACTTTTCTTCGAAGTAGTTCAATGCAGAACCATCTGTAGTCATTCGAAGAACATCATCTCGACTTCTATTCTTTGCATGGAAATTCGTAAATTGTGCTATACTTTGGCACCTGAACAACTGCTAGAAATGTGGAATTATCATAATATAACGAAGAACCTTGCGAGACACCTTCTTTGATGCTTTATCGGTTTGATATATACTTATTTGAAATTGTGCACATTCATTTTCTAATGCATATTTTCCATAATATATGATACGATCATTAGGACATGCATCAATAGCCTGATAGTCCATTCCAATTTCTTTCATAAACACGGATATTTCTCGATATGTGCATGGAAAAATATTTGACGTCGGTAATAGAACATCAACTAACAATCTACAAAATTCTAAACAATAAGTCAATGTAATCAATATTAATCATCAATATATCATCCAATATACTAGTTTACAAATTAGAAAACAATAGCAATATAGGAAAAAATTGAACCTTCTAAGTATTTGTGAACATGCAGGGATAAATAATTAACAAATTAAATACCTTAGTATCTGTGTGAGACATGTGTTTGATAAACCATTCAAAACCTTCAGGTTCACCAACAACAATATAGCAGATAAAAAATTGTTATTGAGCCTTCATAAAGAGGTTGACGTGACTTCTCGAGTAGAGGATCAACATCGTGACTATCATCCTGGTTGTCCTCATCCATTGGAGAAAATTTGTCTTGGATCAATCTATGTATCTCATCTTACTGATTTGAATCACTAACGTTATCTCCATCCATATCATCATTAATAACTTGATCAACAGTTTCAATATTCTGATCTCGAAGTTCATCTCCATGTAAAGTAGTATTTCTGCTAGTACTTGGCAAATAACTCTCTGTAGGTCGACACTATGGGGGCATCGTCTATATATTTAAAAACAACATAGAAAATTTAGTGTGTATAAAAAATATAAAAATCCCGATAAGAAATATTACTAAAATTCATGACATACTGATTATTACAGAGAATACATTAAATATTGAATCCTCTTACCAAGGGATGATATTCATAACCCCCTTCGGCGTGCCCCTTCTCCCTACAATGTCTTTGGGCTATTGTTATTAAAATTATTCTATTTTGCAAGCCTCTGCAATCATAGCAAGGGCAATAACATTTTCCATCGCCCCTCGCCTCTAATGCCGCTCTTAACCAAGCAAGCTTCTTGTCATTTTCGTTCATTGTGACAAATCCTTGTCCTGACAAGTAATTGTCTTACCTACACCATACCAAACATTAAGTTGTCATTTTTTTATATTTTGGCTACTCCTTTCGATTATGATATGTTTATTTACAATGAACTACATCTTTATAATAAGGTCAACATATTTATAATAAGGTGATCATATGTGTAGAGGATCAACTTCATGACGACATAGATAACATCTTTATAATAAGGTCATATGTGTGTACAAATGTTTTCTTTATATAATAACGACATATATACCTAACATAAGTTTAGGGTTAGTGTTTATGTATCTTATTAGTCCCTGCTAAAGCAGGGAATATAGCAATCAATTACTATCATTTCACCGATCAGGGTTGAGTTTCAAGAGCAATTCCATATCTTTATCAATGAAAAGAGAGAGAGATTATAGCTACAATTGAAGGGAAAAGGGCATGTGGATTCCATAAACCTATAATATTATGGAATACACATACCCTTTTCCATAGAATATACTAACTAGATCCAAAAACCAAAGACATGAAATATGGTACTAAACATATTATAATATATTATCAAGGAAAAAACAAGCTAAATGCAAATTGGACATTTGGAAAAACAATTACAAGTTAAATGAGTACATCAATAAAAAATAACATATTAACCTTGCAAGTTCAAAATCTGAGCTATGTAGATCAAGAAATGGATTTGTTCAACCAATGGGTGACGGAAAAAATAAACGGCTCAAATAAAAGCCAAGAATAGTGTCGCAACTATAGCAATTGTGTCGCAAAGTCTCTTAAAGTCACTTATATATAGATAAAATAGTCAAATAGCCGTTAACACCGACCAATGAGATAGGCAAAATTTTCGTCGCTATTAACATGAAAGTTCATCGCTATAGCGACGAAAATCCCGACTAGGTTAAATTAAGATTTTTGTGGATATTGCGATGAAATTTCGTGGCAATATCCATGAAAATCCTGCCCTCTTTAAAAAAATGATGAAACTAGTGGAGGCATGGAAACTTTTCATGGAATAATCCGCCCATATGTAGTACTGTTATAGGCCATAAAATGCAACATCAGTCAGTTTATGTGGACGAAACATCAATCAGTTTATGTGCTGTGATTTCTCTTTTAAAGATATAATATATGATGAAGTGTTTCATTACATGAAAACTATTTATGGGTGTTATCACCTTAACAATTTTTATATCAGGATCTAAAAATTTCCGAGGTTCAGCGAGACACTATACCACAGTAGAGTCATGATAGTTTAGGGTGCTCGACTATATCCCACGACATATGAATGAATATAGCGAAGGAAGGAATGGAGTAGCTCGGTGAACCATCGATCTTGAAGAATCTCACATCCATGGTCGAGGCCCACATCGGACCAAAAAATAGCACAGAACTTAACATCGCAAAGGTAGACCGGGGAAAACCACTTTGGTTTTTATAGGGAATGTGTGGTGCTCTTACACACGCATCGGGGGAGACAACGGATTTCCCGAAATGACTTTTCCTATGGCCCTGATGTCACGTGGTTCAAAATGTCACATCAATAACTTGCGGGAGGAACGGCAGCTGGTTAGATCACCTCGCACACCGGTCCAGGTACTTCCCCAGATGACGTACCAAAAGGATGTTGTCACATAACTAACTCGAGGCTCATCATTCGAAGTGGATTGATGAAGCATGGCACACTAGCGTACTATGACAGTAATTCGTGATCAAAGTACAAAAAACCAACAAATCTCAGATATGAAATCATTTTATCCTATTCTGGGAAATTGCCATCTTATGCGTAAGAAAAACAAGCTTGGCCTATGTTTATGAAATTCTGTAAATTCAAAGGGTGGCCAAATCAAGGTATCTGCAAAGTCTGAAAGGTATGGATAATACCCATCAAACGGTGTCTAGCGCGATTGGGTTCTCAACTAATGTACCAAGAAGGTCAATAAGTAAGGATGAAAGATGGGTCTTGCAGATACTGGCAACTAAATTTCATACCTAACCTGAAACTAAGACAGAGTTGGGAGTCAAATTAAACCCCATTATAAGGGATCTCATCATAAATGAACATGCGGACAACACCTACCACCCAGCCACAAACAAGAAGAGGAGAAAAAGGCGGAGGACAGAGGCCAAAACCGAGATGATAGAAAGCGTCGAGGAAAACCACTATTGGTGGAGTACCATGGAGGAGGAAATCGCCAAGATGAGGTGAATCCTTAGGTAAAATTTTGGTGTATTTCAGAAATTTTTGGACAGATGTCAGCTTAAGAAAAGGGAGTCCTAATATGATAGACCGTTTACTAACGGTCCCTTTAAATAATACAACTGTTATTCCATTTTGTAACTTGTATTTTTTTTTAGAATTATGAGTAAATTAGAATGTTTTAAATTCCACACAAAATCCCTCTATATATGCTTGGCGTCACGAGTATAGAAAAAAGGGGGAGAAAGAAGTAGCTTGCCCTCTGTGCAGTAAAACTTTGTAAATCTCTGGGGATAGAATGAATACATGGATGCAAGGGAATATTTTGGACTTTTTATGAAAATATTCTAATTGGTGGTGTTATGAGTCCCGTTTTCTCTCATAGTGTGTGTTTCCTATTATTCTATATTTCATCTTGATTTCCTCTGTCTACATTGAGAAATTAAAAGTCCAAAATTCATTATTCAATGCTCTTGGCTTGGCGATTTAGATTATATTTGTCTCTTCTAAACCATTTCAGAATTCATTACTATAATGCTATGATAATAGTTGTGTGTTTCTTTTCTTCTGATACCATCTAAATTTTCAAGCATAAAATCAGAAGTCACTTCCTCATTTATCATTTTCCTCTTAATTGTTTTTATGATTTGGCAATGCATCCTACATTCTTGACCCCATAACCCAAAGGTCATCTTTAGCTCTTCAACAATTTTATTAAAAACCTCAAAACGGACCTAATATAGCCACCGATTTCCATAGATATATCAAGTGACACAAGAGAGCCCTCTCTGAGTTGAGTAGGCTAGTTCCTCATCTCTAAAGTTGGTTGAAACAGTTACCTCTGTTGTTTGTCTATTCAGCCGAACATATTTATAGAGTGCTAACATTCTGGCACCATTGTCGGGGATGAAATTTAAAAAAAATCCCTGGGAAGAATGACATGGTTGAGTTCTAAGGTCTGAGAGCGGTAGACACTTAGGCATACATTGGCTGTATTCCTACTCTGGAAACTCCACTTCGGTTCAAAGGCGACTCCACAAATAAAAGAATCCTGAATTTCCAAGAGGGGACCCTGCTCTCAATTCTTCAAGTGCAAGACAAAAACTTCACTGAAAGATGAAACCTCTTGACAGAGGCGAGGAAAGGCATCATGAGGGAAAACATGTACTCAAAATGGGACCTCTTACAAAGCATTTTACTTTTAATTTTAAGTTGCCTTTGCTCCTTCCTTGAACATGCCAAACGAACTTCCTTTTACCTATTGTATCTTAGTAATGATCATGAAAGACTTGCAATTATATTTCTTCCTCTAGACGTTGTAGATACATACCCTCACCTTCTCGCTGGTTCTGATAAAACGTTTTCGCCTGGGCCATGCAATGACAATGACCAATTTGGTGAATCCCATGAGACTCATACCAATGTTTCTCCCATTGTTCTTAGTCCAACACCCCATAAGGCCCGACATAGATATATACCATTAAAGCTACCCCAAACCCTTCATGATTTACCTCCAAATTACTATGAGTACCTACCTGTGTTCGACGGAGAATCATATATCATCTCGATCGAAAAGTACATTCAAGGGTTTGAGAATTTTATATATTTATTCGAGATCGACCATGATGATGTGTGTATGATATTTTTCTCTCAATCCTTGAAAGGAGACACCAAACATTGGTTCAAACATTTGCATCCAAAAACCATCAGCTCATGGGTAGAACTGAAGAAGGTATTCTTAAAGTTATGGGGAAAAGAGAAATCCTTAGATCAACAACTCAATGAGTTTTATGCCTTTAAAAGGAACAACAATGAAGCTATTTCTGTGTTTAGTAGAAAATTCTCTAGCATCTATTATAATATGTCCGAAGAAATTCAACCCTCTGAAGCTGCTACCATGCTCCATTATGAAACTACTCTTCATCCAAATTTTTCTTTCCTCTTGATGGAAAGAAGACCTGAGTCCTTACAACAGATGTTTATGGATGCTCAGGACATTCAACACAACATCCAAGCTTGTAATCCGATCCAGAATGAGGAGTTGAATGCTCAAGAACATGAAAGCAAATGTGAACAGGAAATAGTTGATTGAAATTTTGAGCATAGAATTAACGATATCATAGGTTCTCGTGAAGCTTCCAATGGAACTAATTTTGCAAATAATTGTATTCCACTTGTTGAGAGAAGGGATGTTCATCTAGATTCTGAATCGTCCCATGATAAGCGGGGGACTTATAACTTTATGTATTTATTCGTAGACAGTCAAGAAGACGAGTTTGCAAATTAGTCTGTTGAAGAGCATGTTGACTTCCCAAAGTTGTTCTTGATATATGATATTGCATATGCTACTGATTCACCTATATATGATGAATACGATGATGATTGTGATGATGAATCCTTAGAGAAACCAACTGCATGTCCTCTATCAGAATTTTTCTTTCAGCGGTGTAATGAAATGACTCAACCTACATATCATAGTTACAAAGAAGAAAATGTTGAATTAGCTGAAGGAAATTCTTTACCTTTATGCTTTTCTTCATTCAGATTGTTGAAAGAAAATCCTAAGATCATCATTGAGGAGAGTAAATCTATGCTTATGAAAAACCATGCCAAACTAATGAAGCAGAAGGGTGAGGTATCACAACACTCTTTTCGTATGCCTGAAAACCCTATCACTTGTGCTGAAATATAGCCATTTGTTGGGGATAAAATCGAAGATGGTTTCAAATCAGGTAAAACAACCCTACCATTATGTTTTGCTTCCTTTGAATTATTGAAGGAAAATATTTGTAGTATCTCATGTCGGGAATCCTCAAAGCATGAGCAGAGTGGTGATGATAATATTATGAATGATCACATAAAGGGTCATGTCAGCTCAAATCTGTAGTCCACTTTCAGCTATCATCCTGGAAAGAAAGAAGAAGTTGCTCCAGAAAGTATTGTTCAAGCTCATTTTCTCTCTCCCGAAATCAATATAGATTCTCAACATGAAAAGGTGTTTCAAAGTATTTTTTCTTCCCTTGAGAATGACGTCGTGGTTCAATTTTTAAACAACATAGACGTGGATGAAGATTCTGAAACTGCATCTATGGAAGTCTCCAACAATAAAAAAACAAATGACATAGATTTTCGGGAAAGAAACGAAGCATTATATGCCACTTTTCCATTAGAAATACAAAAAGATAGTAAAGAGGCAGTGGTTTTATTTGAGTCATTTGAAAATCAGGGTTTTGAAAATTCGTCTATGGGAATTCTAGACTGTGAAATAATGCGCGTTGTTGGCTTTTCACATTTGCTAGAAGATTATGAGCTGGAACTTATTTCAATTAATTCATTTGAAAATCAAAATGGTGGTCCCCAAACAAATTCCTAGAAATTCAATGAAACCAAAGCAGAGTTGTTTGATGAGCAAGAGGATAGCCTTGATGCATATTATATGGCTATCATATTTTAAGATGTGCAATAATATATGAATATTTTTGTTGATATGCATGGACAAGCAGACAAACCTATCATTTCCATTTCATTCGAAAATGTTCTCAGAACAGAAGAAATAGGACAAAAACAACTAACACTGATGAAAGATGCTTGCCTTTCAGTTTTTGCTCATCAAGGAGAAATGATTTTTCATGGTTTTCAAGATCCAGTGGCCATCCTATTACAGTCTTCAGTGAAGGATGAATTTTTTTCATTCATAAGCCCAGATTTTGGATTTAATTTATTTTTTCAGCCGCCATCTTCTACATTTTTCTACCAGCTTGAGAAAAATGTGAACAAAGGAAAATCAGGAAGCCAATTGTTTGATTAGCTGCATTGGAGCTTTAACATCACTTGATTGAGTAGTCGTCCCAGTAGTTTTAGGGTAGGTAGGAATGTGAAATTAATCTTGTCATTCAAGCATTTTCCAGTTTAAGTTTTCTAGCACTAAATATACTCAGTTTTCAATAATGTACTTGGACGTCCCGCATGCAGTTGGAATCAGTGCACAGAGCTTGGTAGGAGCAGGGCACACACATGTTTTGGGAACAACCCAATGGATCAAGAACTGGGTCTATGAGTTAATTTTTACCTCGCTGGGAAGATAACATCCCCAGTTGGAGCCAATGTTATCACCTTAACAATTTTATATCAGGATCTAAAAATTTCTGAGGTTCAGTGAGACGCTATACCACAATAGAGGTGTGATAGTTTAGGGCACTCAGCTATATCCCATGGAATATGAACGAATATAGCATAGGCAGGAATGGAGTAGCTCGACAAACCGTCGATCTTGAAGAATCTCAGATCCACAGTCGAGGCCCACATTGGACCAACAAATAGCACGAAACTTAACATCGCAAAGGCAGACCAGGGAAAACCACTCTGGTTTTGATGGGGAACGTGTGGCGCTCTTACACACGCATCAGGGGAGACATCGGATTGCCCGAAACCACTTTTCCTATGGCCCCGACGTCACGTGGTTCAAAATGTCGCATCAATAACTCGCGGGAGGAATGGCGGCTAGTCATATCACCTCACATCACCAATCCATGTACTTCCCCAGATGACGTACCAAAAGGACGCCATCACATAACTAAATCGAGGCTACGAAGTGGATTGATGAAGCGTGGCACACCAACGTATTGTGACAACAATTCGTGATCAAAGTACAAAACCATCAAATCTTAGATATGAGATCATTTTATCCTATTCTAGGAAATTGTCATCTTATGCGTAAGAAAAACAAGCTTGGCCTGTGTTCCTGAAATTTTGTAAATTCAAAGGGTGGCCAAATCAAGGTCTCTGCAAAGTCCGAAAGGTATGGATAATACCCATCATACGGTGTCTGGTGCGACTGGGTTTTCAACTAATGTACCAAGCAGGTCAATAAGTAAGGATGAAAGATGGATATTGCAGATACTGGCGACTAAATTTCATACCGAACCTGAAACTAAGATAGAGTCAAGAGTCAAATTAAACCCTATTATAAGGAATCTTGTCATAAATGAACATGCGAACAACACCTTCCACCCATATGCAAAGAAGAAGAGGAGAAAAAGGTAAAGGACAGAGGCCAAAACTGAGATGATAGAAAGCGTCGGGGAAAATCTGTATTGGTAGAGTACCCTGGAGGAGGAAATAGCCTAGATGAGGTGAATCCTCAGGTAAAATTTTGGTGTATTTCAGAAATTTTTGCACAGATGTCGTCTTAAGAAAAGGGAGTCCTGATATGACAGACCATTTACTAACGGTCCCTTTAAATAATACCACTGTTATTCCATTTTGTAACTTGTATTTGTTTTTAGAATTATGAGGAAGTCAGAATGTTTTAAATTCCACACAAAATCCCTCTATATATGCTTGGCCTCACGAGTATAGAAAAAAGGGGGAGAAAGGAGGAGCCTGCCCTCTGTGCAGGAAAACTTTGTAAATATCTAGGGCTGGAATGAATACATGGATGCAAGGGAAGATTTTGGACTTTTTATGAAAAGATTCTAATTGGTGGTGTTATGAGTGTCGTTTTCTCTCATAGTGTGTGTTTCCTGTTATTCTGTATTTCATCTTGCTTTCCTTTGTCTAAATTGAGAAATTAAAAGTCCAAAATTCATTATTCAATGCTCTCGGCTTGGCGATTTAGACTATGTTTGTCTCTTCTAAACCATTTCAGAATTCATTACTATAATGCTCTGATAATAGTTGTGTGTTCCTTTTCTTCTAATACCATCTAAATTTTCAAGCATAAACTCAAAAGTCACTTCCTCATTTAGCCTTTTCTTCTTAATTGTTTTTATGATTTGGCAATGCATCCTACATTCTTGACCCCATAGCCCAAAGGTCATCTTCAATTCTTCAACAATTTTATTAAAAACCTCAAAACATACCAAATCTAGCCACCGATTTCCATAGATATATCAAGTGACACGAGAGAGCCCTCTCTAAGTTGAGCAGACTAGTGCCTCAGCTCTAAAGTTGGTTGAAACAGTTACCTCTGTCGTTTGTTTATTCATCCAGACAGATTTACAGAGTGCTAACAATGGGGGTGCCAAAGATTTATCTAGTATGCGAAGACTTCAAAGCGATGTTAGAAAAGTTGCTCAACTGTGTCAAATAAAGACTAAATCTATAGTTTGTTTGTTAAGATTTTTGATGAAAATTGCAAGAATGAAATGTACGTCATATATTATAAGAGAAATACAACTCTTGCAGAATGAAATAAACCCTTAATGAGTTCGAAGTCGGGGATAGACTACGAGTTTTGGTATATCCTCAAATGTAATAATATTTCCTTTCATTCATATACTCAATATCTTCAAATACCAATTTAGAAAGACAATAAGCATTTTTTCCGAAATTTGTGACTAAAGCATGACTTGTTTCAGACTATATGCTTTTATTACAGGCCTAATTGTGAAAAGTGGTATGGGTCTCAATATGGGGAATGGATAGCTTTCATAGCCCCTCTTACAAATATTATAAGTAAGTTAAAGGCCTGACCTGAGAGAAAAATAGAAATCTATTGCATTCAAATATTAATTAGCATTTTTATATGATCAATATATTTAAATGGCGTACATGTTTCTTCACTCCTCGGTGAAATATATACTATATAGAGAATAGAATACCACATTATGCATTGTGAACAATAAGAGCAACAATAATAAAGAACCAAAATCAGTTTTGCTTAAAATGTGAGAGTAATATCATGCCACATAAGAGTAATAGTGTACAAAATATTTTCCTAAAAATTAAAAATGCATATAAAAATGCATAGCTAAATTAAGATATACACTACAAGATAATTCTAATGATTTATTTACCATAATGTGAGAGTTAATATCATGCCACATAAGAGTAATAGTGTACGGAATATTTGCCTAAAAATTAAAAATGCATAGCTAAATTAAGATATACACTAGGAGATATTTCTAATGATTTCTTTACCATAATTTCTATTTCAATTAAGAAGTGAGAAAGAAAACCTCCCAAAAAGTTCATGGAAAGCTTCTCTCAAATATTCTACAACGATCCTCGAAAAATAATGGTAACTCTATCTAATATCTCAATATAGATCACTCCATTTTTCATTGTCTAAAGCTTTTGTGGTATTGGAACTCAGAAACCCATTTTACTGATTGTATTTGATAAGAGTTTGACTTATTTCTCTGAAATCCAAATTCGTTGGGCATGGTATTATGCCCCAACTAAGGGTTTTTCGGTTAACTACCATGATCATTGGGATTTCATTCATTTTTTTGGGTGATAAGAAAGGTCAACCCCCTCCCAGCATATAAAATTGATTAGATATATTAATAATACAGAGTCGAGCTAGCAATGGGAATTGGAACAAGAAATGGGTCTATTAGATAGGTTTCTGGTATGCATATTTAAATGCTCCTTAACACAAAAATTCCACCAAGTGATGGATCCCCTACCTATAATCGGGCATTTAAAAACACAAAGAGTATACATTTATATAGAGTAAGAATTACCTGCAATGTTACGAATACAAAAATTGGAATTTCGATGCTTCGATGTTGGCTATACACAACTCCTTTAGAATAGATCCCCAACTTAAGGCCAGTGGCCCAACCAACCACACCGAGAGCATAGATAATGGTCTGACAAAACACATGCAGTTAGAACCAAGTAGGATCTGCAGATTCAAATTGTCGCAGATACCTAGCAAACATTATCCCAATTGGAAGCAATATGCCCCAACCAACAACATTCAATATCCCATGTCTTTGCAATTCAAGATATGAAACACAATGAATTAACATAGTGTTAATATTCGCGAAATGTTCTTGCCCCTTTCCAAGGTGAACACGAATCTGAAGAGATAAAAGAAGAGATAGAAGATGTTGTGAACGATCGCATCCAAAACGTTGTGAGAGTGATTTTTACAGTGTTCTTGGTCCTCAGGAGCCGACCCTAGCGGCACAGAGAACTTAAGGAAGGACGAGAAGAGAAGCATGGGTCGCGGCCTATAGATGGTAGGAAACACTCTGCAATAAACTGCAGAAGAAATTCCTTGTCGTGCCATTCTAGAAAATGATAGAGGCGGCGAGGTGTTTGAGGAGGAACAATTAGTGTGGAGATAAATGTCAAGGAGAATTGTTGATGTAATTGCAGGTTATTAGTGTCATGTATGGATAGGTTTTGGACAGACGACGAAAGGGCGAGAGGAACCTCTCCTAAAAGAACGCCTTAGGCGTAATGAAGACTATGTGATTTAAACATATCACTTCATAGTTTTGAAAAACATTAAAGGATTTCAAATTAAATTTGATGTATTTTATATGGAATATTGGTCATGGGTGGTGTTGGAACACCCACACTAATTATCAGGACATGGATCTTCATGAGGATGAGCTTTCAAGAGTGTTTTTATGAGAACAAGGAAAGGCATTACAAGCATTGGGAACGGTCGGGTGACAAATAGTGTTCCTAACTATGAAAATGGTGTGTGAAGTTCAAGTTAACGGTTGTTAAAGTGTGATTTTAAAAATAATGAGTTAATACAAAAAGATATGTGAATTAAATATTCAATAATTGAGCTTATGAAGCAACAATGTAATGTATTTCACTTTAAACCAATATGTATTTATATAGAAGGGATTTTTCAAAAGGGTGTGAAAAAATAAAAACGTTTTCTATAAGACTTAACGTCCTTTTGTTCAAATAACACTAGGTCTTCCAAGAGCTCTCAAGAATGGGATCTGAAGCCACCGAATATGGATAGTGAAGGTATGAATAAAATAAATATAGTGAGGGGCATCAAGGGCATGTCTTGGTGGAACCAACAACATTTCTCAATGGCCGACATTATCTGCCTCAAGTGTAAATGCAACCCACAGATGCCACCTGTGTAGAAATCCTAGGTTTTGGCCACTAGGTTACCTTCATGAAGTGCAGACAAGAGACTCTTAGATTCAATAAGTCAGGGGTTGTAGTCGACCAAGATATAGGTGGCTCAAGGAGACTCGCAGGAACAAGCAAACCTAAGCATATGACCCCATATGATATATCCTTGCTTTAGTTTTTACACACTTGAAGGGAAGTATTTTAACATCCCTAATGATAAATTCTACGTTTCATATGAGAAATGATAACAGGGAGTTATTTGGATTCCTATCATCAAGACCGTAGCCAACACTATTAATTCTTTAGTAACCTCACAAAGGACGAATTAAATGTGTTGATTAGTAGAGTTGTTTTTAAATGTCTAATCTAGAGTCATGATCCAATTAATTTGATTAATATGTGGAAAACGAGGTATTTCAAAACTGTTTAATTTTTCTAATTCAAAAATATTGTTTATGAGTGCAAGGTGAAGAGCATATTCGAAAAAATAGGACTCTTTAGGTCCTTTGTATGTTTGATTCTCACAAGGAAACAAAAATGTGTGATACAAGATTGATGAAAAATTTCAATACGTAAAAGATATTAGATCAACAACACAACATGTGGACTTGAGTGTTCTGTTACATTTCCTACATAACTTCTAGGTGATGAAAAGTGTTGCAAATTTTTAAAAACTCACTAGTGATACAAAAAAATTCAAGAAATCGTATAAAGCAGATATGTGAACATGCATGGGTTCTTATTCCACCTAATTAATTTTCTATATGATGATGAATTTGGAATTAACGACACCACAAAAAAACATAATTTGTGTCAAGGAGGTATTTCATCAACTCCACTCATTCTAGTTTGCAAACATCACTTTTGGGCATAAGGAAAAATACATATTGGAGGTAAGGGGCTTTTAGGTCCCTTTGTGTGTGGTATGCGAAAATACAAGGAAGAAAAAATGGTTGCACTTTAATGTAAACATCCATGTGCTATAAAAAGTAGACCATCTATGTGGAAAAATAAATGAAATTTGATTTATCCTCTTACCCACTAGATCAACTAATTACTAATGCAAGAATGGAAAAATATTAGAGATTGTAACCCTATAATTTATGACAAATTAAATCCTACTTCCTAAGTGACGAGTCCCAAAATTGTCATCTTTTGACACCTTTTTTTCCTTATTTTTAATCCCTTTTTGTTTACCTCTAACCCTGTATTAACTCATTTTAATGGGTCATATGCGGGATCTAGACTTAAGGTGTTTTCAATTGTGTTTATTAGTACTTCATTGAGTTATGATTAAAATTTGGGAGAATTATGGAGAATGAAAGATTATAAATGTCAAAAACCATGCAAATTTTCACTAAAATGCAAGCTTAAACATGTGCTACCAAAAGCTTAAAAAAAATAAAAAATCTTTTGTTTAAGCTTATATGCAATGAAGTCAATTAAATGAAAACTCTTAATGCTTCTTTACTTTCAATGAAAGGATCCAATGCACATACAAAGGAACATGAAACAAAAAGATCGTTCAAACAAAGACTTGCAAGCTTAAATAACTGAGAGAATCAAGTGCAAGAATGATTTCTAACACTTGCTCAATCAAATAAGGGAAAACACTCTTTAAAAACCTCAACACTTAAAGATTAAAGATCAAATGAACTTGAAACAAACCTAAAAGATTTAGAATCTTTCCAATGGATTAACAATTTCACCAAAAAGAGATCTGAAAGTACAAGGTCTAAAGGACTTTGCACTGTTTCCAAGCCAAGGAAAAGGGCTTCAAAATTTGACAAGAAAAGAATTGAAAATATTCGGAAAGGGAATGGCAGAGGTCTAATGATTATATAATCAAAGACAACATCAACAAACCAGATTGCATTCAAGGATCAAGTTAACCAAGAGTGCATTCAATGACAAACTTTTCCCAGTTTGATAAAAAACAAAGTTTGAAAAGGAGCCAAAAAGAAGTGACAGCCCAATCAAATGAGACCAAAAAAATCTCAAGAAATCATAAAACAGTCGAAGGAACACTTCTGAGTCAAAATAATTCAAAAAATAGAGAGAAGAAAGCTTAAAATTTGACACAAAAGGAGGATTGATGCTCTTGTTGTCATGTAGACAGATTATTACTGAAGGGGTGAAGTCCCTAAAAACACTGCCAAGGAGCATTACTAACACCCTAGAAAGGAAGGATAGGGAGTTTCAACGCCATGCAAGCCTCCTATATGGAGTGTTACTACCTAAAGATGGTAAAAACTTACTCAAATTCAAAAAATGAAAAGGCTATTGAATTTACAAGTTAACTAAGGTTTCTAGAGACTGATATCAAGGATGAAACACTAAAAAAAACTAAGAAACAAAAAATATAAGGCACATCATTCATAGGATATAGAATGAGAAGAAATGGTGTTTTTCCCCAGCGGAGTTGCCAAAAAGATTATGAGAAATTGAGCTTGCAGACAGGTTGAATTCTCCTTAGACTAAAAACATAACCTAAGACATATTCAAAACAAGTGGTGACTAAATTCCTTTTATATTAATCTTTTAATACTATAGATAGAAGAAGAGATTTAGACTAAACTTAAGTCCGTCATTTTTCCATGTTGCTCCAAACCTTGACCTTGCTGCTCCAAGCTTCTCGATGATGAAAGGAACCTGCAATAATATGAGACAAACAACTCTACTTCTACTAGATCTCGTTAGGAAAGGACTAATATATCTAAGCTTGATTTAACTTAAGAATTAGACAAATGCACAAACAACAATTGAAAGGAACATGCCAAGTTTATTCATCCTAAGTGAAAATTTACATATGGATGATGGTGCTAGTCTTCAAATCCTTGTTTCCTCCATCCCTTAGATGTGCATACATGTATTCCATAGTTTCTCTCAAGATCAAAAGTTTCACATCTAATAGAATTCAAATCCCCTTACCCCATGGATGGCCTTGTTTATATAAGCTTTGGCATGCTCAACTACCATTAGAAAATGAAGGGAAGGTTGAGATATTTTCTCCCTAAGTTAGGATTTTGAACCCCATAATGGAAGGGAGGTTGAGTGACTCGAGGCTATGAGTCATCACTCATCCATAACCACCTAAAGATATTTGGAGATGACCCTTAGATAAAGGTGTAATTAGGCCCAACTAACTAACGCTTCGCCAATGCTTGAGATAGGGCATCACTAATGCCCCCTGACAGTGGTATAGGGAATCTCACCCAGGGAATGACACCCCCTAAGGATGGGTACAAGAGCATCACCCTTCCAAGAAAGTCAAACTTAGGGTAAAAATCATATGTTCAACCTTCAAAAAATGATGCTCTCTTCTTTATTTTGACTAGGGAAGTGACAAAATCTTGTCCCGTGGTGTCTAATTTGGTAAAACATGAATGCGACACTTAGGAAAGTGTCATTTTGACATTACGACACTTTATAACACAATTGTACTTAAGTGTGACACTAAACATAATAGTGAATAAAGTGAAACACTTAGTACGACACTAGGTAGTGTGCAAATTTTGTGTGTAACATCAAGGAGATCATTGAATAAAAGGAACACCATGTTGCATAGTTAAAGAAAGAAAAATGGTTCCTACAATTTTTGTATATCGTCATCCACGCCATATAGAGAAACAACATTCATCAAGGAAAAGGTGTGAGAATCAACACGCTTAAGAACTAGCATGGCGCTATAAAGGAAATCGGTCAAGAGGCACATAGAGGACTACCAACACTGCTAGACGATGTCAGGATAGAGGAGAAATCACATGGCACCACAGGAATGATAAGGATCAAGATCAGGGTCGCAAGGCATCGATTGGACATCATGTTTCTGTTTCATTGGGATGGATGGATGGTCGTACTTGGTAGCAGTTGGCTACATTAGTTAGTTGGTCATATTGTATGGTTTGTTCTCATGTTTCGAGGATGAAATATGTGAAAGGGGATGGAATGTCGTATACCTAGGGAGGTAGTATGGGTTACCTAGGAAGGTACCCAATGTGAATGTGGTTATGTATTATTATTGGAGGCCATTCAATGTAAGCTGGACTAGGTCAACTATTAAATAAGGCCCACTATGGTAGTTATATCAATATGGACACAATAAATGTGAGAATACTTTCTAGAAGGTTCAACCTACTAGAATATTCCTTCTCTAGAATGTTCCTAGGAGATAGAGAGTACTATATAAAGAAGCGTAAGAAATGTATTGGAGCATGGTGAAGAATATTGTGAATATATCAAGCATTTCTTGAGGAGTGTTATCATTCCATAAGAATTAATATATGGTGTTACCCTACCTTAAGGGTTTTGGAAATAATAAAGTTGTATTGCTTCTATATTGTTCTTGGATCTATTGTGGTGTTTTTGTATTCATATATTTGATACTTAACATTTGGATTCTCACATTTATTATATAACTATATATATTGATATATATAACTACCACAGTGGGTGTTATTTAATAGTGGAACTAGTCCACCTTACATTGAATGGACTCCACTAATAATACATAACCACATTCCCATTGGGTTCCTCCCTAGGTATACTACATTAATGTAATATGGGATATCTAGGGTGGTACCCAATGAGAATGTAGTTATGTATAATTATTGGAGGCCATTCAATGTAAGGTGGACTAGGTCAACTATTAAATAATTCTCACTATGTTGTAGAGTTAAAGATAAATAAACCAATTCCTGCAGTTGTTGTATATCGTCATCCACACCATATATAAAAACAACAATCCTCAAGGAATACGCTTGAGAATCAACACACTTATGAACTAGCATGGCACTAGAAAGGAAACCAGTCAAGAGGCACATGGAGGACTACTAGCATTGCATGGTGACATCAAGATAAAGGAACAATCTCATGGCACCATAGGGACGATAAGGATCAAGATCAAGCTGGTAAGACAACATTTGGACATCATGTTCGTCTTCCATTAGGATGGATGGATGTTCATATTTGGTACTAGTTGGCTACATTGGTTAGCCGATCATATTGTATGGTATCTTCTCATGTTTTGAGGACAAAACATGTGAAGGGGAATGTAATGTAGTATATCTAGGGAGGTAATATGGGGTACCTAGGTAGGTACCCAATGGGAATGTGGTTATGTATTATTAGTGGTGGCCATTCAATGTCAGGTGGATTAGGTCCACTATTAAATAAGGCCCAATATGGTAGTTATATCAATATGAACATAATAAATGTGAGAATGCTTTCTAGAAGTCCACTCTGATTTTTATCCTTATCATTCATGTGGTTCCATGGGATTGTTCCTCTATCCTGATTTTGTCCTACAATGCTGGTAGTCCTCCATGTGCCCCTTGATTAATTTCCTTTCTAGTGCCATGATAGTTCATAAGTATATTTATGCTCATGCCTCTACCGTGATTATTGTTGTTTCTCTATATGGTGTGGACGAAAATATACAACAACTGTAGGAATCGATTCTTTTTTCTTTAACTATACAACATAGTGGGACTTATTTAATAGTGGACTTAGGGAGGTAATATGGGGTGACTAGGGTGGTACCCAATATTAACCTCCCTAGGTATACTACACTTCACCATACCTAAATATTTGGTACACTGAATGAGAAGGATATACCTATTGTTGTATCAATGGTGGAAATTGACATTGGTGCATATAAAGGTGTCGAGGGTATGATATCTGACTATAACAACTACACAAATCATATAATTAGATATATAAAAAAATACACAACACACACACACACACACACACACACACATATAATCAATGAAGAACACAAAGATGGTCAAGATACTAGCCTCCTCAATGAAACTCACATGTCTAGTGGCCTTCGTTGGACCATAACAATAATTTTTCAGCGTGAGCATCTATGAGGGTCACATGAACGCCTAGTATGTCTATGTTCCCTCTCCTAGACAGACTCTAATGAAAATATTAAAAGCCAAACCCCTTCCCTAACATCACCTGTAGGTAGCTCTTGGTGGGATAATGCTATAAAAGTGTTGTGTTGCATAAACATATGATTCAAACTAGATATAGATGTATGTGTTTGGCTGATTCTTTCTACAATGAGATGATCTTGGGAAAATGGGTTAGGTATTCACCTAGCAAGATGAGGACCTAGAAATGGGTCACACCCAACATTTTTGTATCTTTTGCGAACCCATAACCTCCCCTTATAATTCACCTATGTCAAAGTAGTTGACATGGAGACCTAACATACACTATACAAATAATTTTCTGAGGAAATATAGAGACACCTCCCAATTATTATAGGGAGTTTTGTCAAATACCACAAGCCACCTATCTATACAATTGTCTAAAAATGGTTGGTAGGTGTACCAATACATACAAATGTGTCTATTTATGACGGATGACTATACTCCTATTCTTGGGTCAATAAACAATGTCATCAACCATTTTTTGAAATTTTTAGGTCTCTAAATTGTTTTTTATCTAGCCCTATCCTATAATATTCATACATTCTATCCATATAATTAGAAATATTATTTAGTTGTCCTTGGGTATTTACAATGGTGTATAGAGAAATTACTAGTGACATTCATGAGGGTTCTCTCCTATTTGGTAAGTCTTGTAGAAGGGTTCTAAGAGACCTCAACTTTGCATCAATTTCCATGTTTATGTTTTCTAGTTGTGGGTTGGGGTTTGGAGTGCCTTCCTGTGTTGATGTTGGGTTTGGTTTTTCTCTGGGCTCCATATTAATTAAGTGTCTTGTAATTTAATAAGGGAAAATTAAACTAGGGTTTATTTTTCAATCATTTAAAAAAATTATGAAATTGAAAAAATAAATGAAATTCTATCAATAAACTTACCTTGAATGAGTTGAATACCATGTCGACAAAATGAGGGTAGTGATTTTTGAAGATCTCCTTAGATTCTTCTCCCAAATTTTCTCAATTTCACTAAAAAATGTGCAACGTGGTCTATTTGCGAAATAGATTGGCCATGGACATTTTATAAAATCACTTGACATGAATGTGCGCATGTTACTAGAGCATGACATGTCCCTAGAGCAGGTGTTCATTCTTAGAAATGTGTGTGCATTCTTAAGAGTGCATTTCCATTCTTGTTGATTCCCACCTGGTGCTGACTTGGTGTCCTCAGTAGTGGTTCAAGAAATGATGATCCTGTCAAATCAAGAACACATGTACATTATTAAGAAAACAAGCATGTTATGGTGTGAGTTTGTTCATGCTCACCTGATTGCTATTTCTTTTCCTTCAAATTTTTGCACACACACACACACACATACACACACACACTTTTTTCAATTTAAGGATTGCAAAACTTTCTTACTTATTATATGTGTCTAAGGAATGTCATATGTGTATTAAAAAAGCATTATATCTACTAGTGTGGCTATCTATATTTTTTTTAAAGTAATCTGAAAAATTTTCAATCATTATTATCATTTTCATGTCAATTGATAGTGATGATGATGGTTCACATCCACTCAAATGAAATTTGGTTTATTTGGTTTACTTAGAATTTTATTTATGTGCTCCAAAATATTTAAGAGAATCATTCTGAAATCATCATAGGTTTATTGAGTTAAAAAGGTTAAGATGTAACAAATATTTTAAAGTTGTGACCTAATGTGGGCATACGTAGGACATTATAAGAAAAAGTGATTAATGATTTTCATATTCGACCCTCTTAGTGTAACAAATATGACAAATCCTTTCCACTTACAATGTTTTAAGAATGATGCAGTGCCCTATTTCACTATGGAGCTCATGATAGTTTGTTCTTATTTAACCAATGTTGATTTTCTTCTTTACACTAGTCAAAACAAAGAGATACTTTTATTTTTTAGATTAGGGTTGAGAACCTCCTTATAGTATCTTAATTTTTTTTTTATCCTCAAATTATTTATGGCACCACAATTTCTTCTTAAAATTGGATGTAATAATATTTTTAACATTATTTTTATGCAAAGTGACTTTTTCCTTTACTCGCAAATGATTTAGCCAAGAGTTAAAATATATATTCCAACCCCTCTTGAGCCA
>ML795313.1:146685-166158 GCA_009831015.1 Picea engelmannii
GGAGAATGGTGAGTTTCGAGGGAGAGCAAGCAAAATCAACATCCGACCAGCTTCTTAAGTTTAGAGTTTCCAGGATGTTGCGATGGCATTGACTCCAGCACTGTTTCCATGGGAGAGAGGTGTTTTTGAAAATTCTCCTATTTCTTTCTTTCCAGGTATGCCAAAGGATAAAGCCAGGTAGAAGTTGCCAGATTCGATTGAGGAGGGGGGACTGGAAAGCCTGATCTCTCCAATTCGAGATGGTTTCTTGGATGCTCTCTCTGAGGCGATCCGAGGTACGCATGATGATCGCGACTTGGTCCCATATTTGAGTTGTGTATGGGCAAGTGTTGAGGAGGTGATTCATGGTTTCCTCGGCTTCCCCACACAAAATGCATAAGGAGGGTCCCATAAAGCCTCTTTTTAGGAGATTGTCCCAGGTTAGAATGCTTGAGTGAGAGATCAGCCATAGGAAGAGTGTGATTTTCGGCCAGTGCTTAAGGTTCCATATCTTTCCCCAGACTTCCGAAGCCGGGGGAGGAATGGTCTGAGCCTTTATTTGATAAGCTTCCCGAGTGCTGAAAGATCCCTGCGGTCTGTAGCCCAATCGTAGAATATCCTCACCTGTCACTATGGGTATTCGCCTCCTGGTCAGCTCCTCTTGCAGAGGTACCATATCGATGTGCCCCCTAAGGTTAATGCGTTCCGGATCCAACTGCCAGCACCGCCAGGTGTCCTCCATGGAGTTGTCCTGCCAGTAATGCGCTACTCTTGTCAGGCCTGCCTATGTAGCTTGGGCGCAGATGTCATGGGCCCAATCCTCAGCGCTCAGTGCTGGCCACTGCTGCCAGGAATCTTGCCAAAACAGAGTCGTTTCCCCATTTCCTATTTCCCAGAAAGCATGTTGAGTGACCAGCTGTCTATTTTGCTTGGCCGCTGTCCAGATTAGGGATCTCGGGTTGTCTCCATTCCATCTAATGAGGTTTTTATCTGCCGTGTTGGGTGCATATTTCTTCCTCCATGGTTTGGCCCACAGATCTCCAGGGTTTTTCAGCCAGCGCCACCAAATTTTGGCACTAAGGACCATGTTCATTATAGAGGGGTCTCTTACTCCTAGTCCTCCCTGTTGTTTGGGTCAACAGAGCTTTTCCCAGCTAACTAGTGCGATTTTCTTCTCCTTATTGAGGCCTTGCCATATAAAGTTCCTTTGTAAGTTTTTGATGGTGGTAAGGACGAACTTTGGGGCCGCCAGCACAGAGAAAGCATAGATCGGGAGAGCTTGTAGGACAGCTTTGAGCAGAATGAGGCGGCTTGGTAAGTTCAAGGCCCTATAAGTCCAGGAGGAGAGATTTTTGGAAAAGGAAGATAGTAGATGCTCCCAGGAGGAGCTCCGATGCGCTGTGTTAATCAAAGGGATGCCAAGATATTTGGACGGAAGGGAGCTTCTGGAGAAACCGAGTATGTCTGAGATGTGTCGCTGGATTTGAGGAGGTGTGTTGAAGAAAAAGATTTTGGATTTGTCCCTGTTACAGTCTAGCCCTGAAGCATCAGAAAAGTTTTGGAGAATATCTTGAATAGAGATAGCTTCGCGCATAGTAGGGCTGCCCATTAGGAGTGTATCATCTACAAACTGGCTGTGCGAGATAGGGGGTGAAATTCCATGCAAGGGTAAGCCTGTTAGGAGGTTCTGTTCGATAGAAACATGAATGGAGCGACTGAGTCCCTCGGCTAGAATGATGAAGAGGAAGGGGGAGAGGGGATCCCCTTGTCTAATTCCTCTTGAAGGGGAGAAGGGCTTCGAGGGAACACCATTGATCAGTAGAGCGAAAAAGGCCGAGGAGGTTAAGTTTAAGATCCAGGTTACTGAGCTTTGGCTGAAACCAAACGCCAGGAGCATTGCTCGCATGTAATCCCAGCTGATCTTGTCAAAGGCTTTAGATAGATATAATTTGAGGAGCATACCTGGGGTTTTAGTTTTCTGCAAGGAGTGAATTACTTCGTGAGCCAGGATGATGCTGTCCAAGATTTGCCTGCCCTCAACATAGCCCGATTGCTCTGGGGAAATGATTGTTGGTAAAATCGACTTCAGTCTCCTCGCTATTACCTTTGTAAGGAGTTTGTAAATCACATTGCAGAGAGCTATAGGTCTGTACTGCTTGGCCTGGTTTTCCTGCCCCTCTTTGGGGACTAAAGTAAGGAAAGTAGCATTGAAAGCTTGAAGGAATTTACCTGTGACTCGAGAGTCCTCCATGATTTCCCAGACCTCTGTCCTAATCATCGGCCAACAGTAGTGAAAGAAATCGCTTGTGAATCCATCAGGGCCTGGGGCTTTTCATTTGGGGGTATCTTGCAAATCTTGATCCACTTCTTCAATGGTGAAGGGCCGGAGCAGAGCAGCGTTTTGTTCTGGAGTTACAAGAGAGGGTATATTCCTGGTGATCTTGTTGATTGTTGCTTGTCTGTTGGGGATGGGTTCTGTGAGGAGATTTTGAAAGTAGCTGATCAGTTTTGTTTCCAAATCCTCATGAGTTTGAAGGGTTTCTCCTTCATCTGAGATGAGGTGAGTGATCTTGTTGGAATGCCTTCGCTGGACCACAGTTCGATAAAAGAACTTGGTGTTACGTTCTCCTTCCTTTAGCCATTGGACGCGCGACTTTTGCTTCCACAATATCTCTTCTTGCTGCTTCCTCTCTTCAATTTGTTGAGCTACGTTGAGTTCCTGTTCTTTTAGTTCATTTGTTAGTCCTTGCTCCCTGATCTGAATCTGTAACTCCTCCATTTGCTTGGACAACTGCTTTTGTGAGTCAAAAATGCTACTGAAAGTTTGCTTGTTCCAGCTTTTAAGCGTTTTCTTAAGATTCTTTAGCTTCTGCTGGAATCGATACATTCTGGATCCATTTGATATCTCTGCCTGCCTCCACCAGTCCTGGATATTTTCCTGGAAGTCCGGATGATCCAGCCAAAACTGCTCAAATCGGAAAGGTTTCTTCCCAGGGGTGGTTGTTACATCCATTCATAATCGTATGGGCCAGTGATCTGATCCAGGGAGATTCAAGATTGTGGACTCCATTGCCAAGCCACTTAGCATCAGAGGTTCCGAAACGAGGAAGCAGTCAAGTTTGCATGTTATTTGGTGCACCCCAGTTCTTATGTTCGTCCAAGTGTGAATACCGTTGTTGGTCTCCAAGTCGATTAGACGAAGATCATCTATTAGACTGTTAAAGTCACAAGAGTCCTGGTCCAAACGTCTCGAGCCCCCTTTTTTTTCCTCCAGGTTGCGGATGATATTAAAGTCCCCGCCAAGGAAGGCTTGTTTGTCCCTTGGGCTGGCCGGGCCATATATATTAGTTATGTGTCCAGGCTTGTTAGAGCCGATGAGCCTGTAATCTGCTGTTATAGACCATCTGGTGGTGCAGAAGTTTCCCATTAGCAAAATGTTGGTATTCCAGAGGATAGCCGCTCCTCCAGCCGTACCTGTGGCGTCTATGGAAACCGTGCTTCCCTGTCTCTAGTAGAAGGGAAGTATCCGGTCTATGTCTACTGAGGTACATTTTGTTTCTTGTAGTAGTACAACATCTGGGGTTTCTTCTATAATCATTTCCCATAGCATTTTTTGTTTGCTACGTCCATTAAGACCTCTGATATTCCGGGATATGATCTTCATGATGACGGGGGGGTGGGGAGAGGAGGAAAGGTGTCCGAGATCAGGTGGATTTGCCCCGAGTTTACCATAAAGTTCCTGATTTCCTGTATGAGCTTATTTGTGGATTTTCTTCCTCTTTTCTTCTCGTCTTTTTGGCCTTTGGTTGAATTTTTTGCCTGACTTTCCTGGATTCCCAGAGCTTTGCTAGCCTGGGTTGAGCAGCCTGCAGAGGAGTTGAGGAATACCTTATGCACTTTCCTTAGCTGATCTCTGGGTATGGTGTAGAGCTTTTGATGTCTGTAGGCATGCTCCAGGTGGTCCAGATCCACTCCAGCTAGGTCCTGTTCCTCAAGCTCCATGTCCTCGTCTCCGTCTTCTATCTCCTGAGGCCCTGGCGTTTCCCAGCTCATGCTCGGGGGTGTAGGGTCTACTTCCTTATTTTTTGGGGGCCACTCAGGGCTGTGGTTAATAGTCTGGGGCTCATTTTGCATGAGTGATGCCTTTTGGTTTGCAGGGTTTATCGGGGTTTCTGATTGATCTTATAAAATGGCAAACTTATTGCTAGTAGATGGATCTTTACTTACCTGGGTCGGTTGCCTTCGTCCTCCCTACCGCCTTCTTGCTGTGGGTTGCACGAATCCTTCCTTGTCCTTTCCACTTTCTGGATTGTCTTCTTTGTTGACCAGGTTAAGGGGGCATTCTCTGAACAAGTGACCATGTTCGTGACATTTTCTGCAGCGGAAGGGAATATGTTCGTAATCAATGGTTTGGGACCATTCCTCGTCATGATACTCCAGAGTAATGGAGCCCGGGAGTGGCTTTGCTATGTTCAGATAGACGCAGATTCGTGCATAGGATGTATAGCGTCGCTGCTTGGTTGCTTCAGAGGACTTCACGTATATGCCTATCGTGTTGCCTATGCCTTCTAGAACTTCTTCCAGCCAGAATTCCTGGGGTAGGGAGTACAGCCTGATCCATACCGGTGCATGGGCGAAGTCCTCCTTTTCAGGGCTAAACGTTTATGTCCAAAATCTCAAGAATAGCCCAGCTGAGTTGTAGAAGTATGGCCCGCCTTCGAAGATGTAGTTCCGATCCTCTAGGTTGTGGAAGATGATTGTGAAAAATCCCTTCGAGCCCAGCTGCAAATCATAATGGCCTTTTGGTTTCCACCAGTACTGTATCCATTTTACCAGATCACGTTCAGAGGGCCAAAGCCCTAGAAACTTGCCTACCAGGGCGTTATCTCTCATGTATTGTTTCTGTTCTTCAAAGCGCGGTGAGTTAACCACGTATTTTGGGGCCTGTGGCGCCTTTGGGCTGCATTTCCCTGACATCCATGGGGCTAAGACATTTGCAGGAGGCTTTTCTTTGGCTGGGTCGATGTCCATTTCCCGATCTTTGAAGGTGCCTTCTGCCAGGAGCTGCACGCGCATATTCGGTGGTGTTTCGAAGGTCGACCTCTTGATTCCTGTTCCAGGGTGTTCGTTGGTGATGATTTGGCTATAGGTGACGCCATGCGGCGCCCCCTCCTTGTGATTCAGGGGCCCCTGCGGGGCTATCATCTTCTGTACTCAGGCCGCGGTGGCTGTGGCTGTCCAAACCCTAATTTCAGAGCGGTTTGATTATGGTTTCTAATACTCTCTTATGAAATGTTATTGTAATGGAAAACACATACAATCTCTATATTAAAATCATATTATGAAATAGATGATGAATCTAAAAGGAGAGATACACTAATCTAAGTTAGTGTAATGGGAAACATATACAATCCTTATATTATGAAATATATGATGAATCTAAGAGGAAAAGTACTCTAATCTAAGTCAGAATAATGGAAAACACATACAATCCCCCTACATTCATTCTTTTTCACTACATCTCATCCCATATCCACCCTCTAGTGCATCATATTTTTTTCTCATCAAATAGGTGGACACCCACAACTCTTTCTTTTTTCAACAATTATAAAAGATAAAATAAAAGTCATGCATGTTTAAATTGATTAAGTGTCTTTTTGTTTATCCTTTAAATGTTTTCAACTCTCTTTGTGTTTATCTTTTAAATGTTTTTCCACTTTGTGTTATTAAATGTATATATTCAATAATAAGTATGGCATTTAAAATCCAATACACACCTAGATGGGGAGGATAATACTTCATCTCACAAATGCACGAGCTAGACTCAATTAACAATAAAAAGTGCATGTTTACCTCAATTGTTTATTCTCCAAATTCCATTTCTCTTTGTGCTCGCATAAAATATTCCATTTAATTTTATTGTATCCTTAATGCATCGCTTCACATATTTAATGCAAGTGTATTTCATAATAATTAATTCCACATTTTAGATTTTTTTATCAATTCAATAAAAAAAACTGTGGGAAGTTAAACTTTCACTTAATTAATAGGAACTTTTACCATGAAATTTTATCTTTGCAAAAATTTTATTTCGATTTAAAAATATTCAAATCATCAAAATTTCAAAAAACTAAATACATCTATTTTAACTTTTGGAACACCCAAAAAAATGGAAAATGAACATTACAAAAGAAAAAACATTTTGAAATTTAAAAATTAATTACATTAAAAATCATCATAGATATCTTTCCAAAAATTAACAATGTTTCTTATCTTAAAATTTTATAAAATGAAGATTTTATCTAAGATGAAACATGGATGATGTTGTGAAGCCCCTCAATTAATTTAATGAATGAAATCAATACTCAAAACAAGTGTTATTGCAGTGGCGATGTGCGTACAGAAAAAATTTTGGCCCATAGATTTGAATTCACTCATAAGTTTGAATTACAACATTTTATGTCGACATCTTGAATATGCTTATACCAATATCAAAATTCCATTAGCCTATGTTCCCGAAACTAATGTTGCAGGTGAAGTGGTGGGGGATCTGATGTAATCCTATATTTCTACACTTGCATATATTCATTGTCTTTAATATCAAGGTCTCATATCAATATATACCACTAATATAAAATTCAAATTCTAAATTCATATTAAAATGATTACATATTTTTTCTCAATCTAAATAATAATATAGAACTTTCAAAATGTGTTGTAAATAGTTAATACAACAAATATTTATAATAGTTTTTATTATCTTAGAAGTAAGAGAGACACTATATGGTTAAATTGTTTAAAAAAAATTAGAAGGGAAATTTAATCTACATAAATTTTATATATATAAGTTAGAATAATTTTTGGAGGACACAGGTTGTGTGTTGGTTCGACTCTCGCAAGTATAATCATCATCCTCCTTTATGTTGATTATATTGTTCTTATGACGAAGAGTCAATATGACCTAAGTAAGAAACTAATAACCCTCAAAGACTTATTCTCTAGCAATGGCATGACTGTGAACACTGACGAAAAATCCAAAAGGATCACCTACAATAGTTTTTTTTATGACAACAATAACTTGGAGGAAGTGGCCTTCATACAAGTATCTTGGAATCAATATCCACCACAAGCTCAATTGGAACTATAGTGTTGAAAAAAGGATAAATGGAGGGTGGAAAGCTTATTATGGGCTCAAAAACAATTGTAAATGATCTCGCCTTTGTCTTTGGGATGTATTAAAAATAAAAAAATCCTTTGTCACACTATAGTCACTACACTTATCTTGTATGGATGTGAAGTATGGGGTTGCAGTATATCTAGAGAATCCTGGAGAAAGATAAAACAAATCCAAAATAATTTTATAACTTATAATCTCAAAATTAAGAGCAATACACCCTATTCTATCCTCATGATATAAGAAATCCTCCCCCCATTAAGAGCATTGCTATGATTAGATATCTAATGTACAAGAACAAGATAAACAAAATGGATGATAAAAGGATACCCAAAATTACTTCAAACTCTAGCCAAAACCACAAGTGGCTAAGGAGGATGGTATAAAGATGACAAATCTTGGCTAAATCATTGAAAAATATAAGAAAAATTCATCATGTAATAAATATATATATATATATATATATATATATATATATAAACTTTTATTATAATAAAATTAGGTTAAAATATACATTCAATTTAGTAAATTAAGTAATTTTAAAGTCAAACCAAATTTCAACAAAAATCTAAATATAACTAATAAAAACTTAAGTATAAGATTTTGTATGGTAAATTAAAAAATTATAAAGAATACTTTGATTAATAGGTTTCAAAAATATCCAGTATTAAAACTTGAAACTTAAGTATAATTTAAGATTAAAAATTCATATTCTTTTATGGATAATAAAAAATCTAATTAGTTAGAATATAACAAATGTGATAAAAGTAATTTAAATATTATAAAAAATAATTATTTATAATAAAAAAACTAATAAACAATAATTATAAATATAAAATGCTATAGTCCAAAGATTCTGTACGAACTAATAAAAATTAATATGTGAGAAATGTTTTAAGTAGTTGTTATTATATAATAGTGATAATAAATAAAAGTGTTAATTATATATTAATAAAAAATAAATATATGTCGGCACTGATGAGGATTGGACCTTGGAATCAGCATCAATGTCACCTGGTTTTAATCAATATTTTCAAATGTATATCACCTTCTCCTTAAGTTCGATGGGTAGGTGGGTTGGTGTTTGTTCTAACAGGTGAGTTATCAAATTTTATTTGTTTAAGATGTAATATAAATTTTTTTATGTTTTAATATTTTTTTTTGTTTATTATTTTTGATGGGTATTGTTTAAAATTTGATAAGAAATTAGAAAGATGGATGGAATTATAAATTGTGATTTAGATTGGTGTCTTTATATTTAATCAATAATTTTGGTAATGAGTAGGTGTTTGTTTTAAAGATACATGAAAATCATTTAATTTGATTTGTTTAATATATATGGGTAAATTCTATTTATTTAATATAGATTGGATATTTGAAAAACTTATTGGATTAAAAGATTTATACTCTTAATTTATAATAAATTGAGAGGAACCAAATCTTTTGAGGTTCAAATCTTTTAATTTTTTTAGGTGCAAATCTTTTATTTATTTTTATTATATCTATAGTGTTAATTCCATATTGAGCAAAGGAGGAATTACACATCTATGTCATAGTGTACAACACACCATCAAAATATTTGTTATTTTCAATTGTTATATATAAGGTTGATATTGAAATACTTAAAATGAATATTGAAAGATTTTATTTATGGCAGAATATTAAATGTTAGATGTCAATCTCTCCATATTGAAAATAAAATTAATTACACATCTCCCTCATACTAATTGTAAAAAGTCTCTTTTCACATAATAAAACTTAAAGTTAAAACTTTTTATTTGTCAAATTGAAAATATATTGAAAACTCCACATATAGATGATGATATAACCCCCTAACTACCATCAATTGATTATTTCACGTGGCATGGCTTTACTAGAATTACCGTGATAAATCAACCTACATGAGGAGAACAGCTAGTAATAACAGTTCTCACTATTGATTTACAACTGAATTAAGCAATGCGAATGTAAAGACGAAGAGATTTGATATTGTGTGACCATGCAATCACTTTGTTTACTGGAATAAGTAAAAGTAAATGTTACAATACCGAACGACTAAATGTTAAACACGAGGAAATTCTATTGTCGGAAAGAAATTGTAAACGACTAAATGTAAAACACGCCAAGATTCCATCTTATGAAAATAAATTCCATTGTCGGAAAAAAAAAACGACTAAATGTAAAACACGCCGAAATTCCATCGTATGAAAATAAATTTTATGGGCATGGCCACCGACCAAGTTCATCCATGCTTTTATACATACTTAAATGTGCTAATATGTGAGTATTTAAGGGGGGAATTTATGATATCTATCTATCTTTCTGCCGACAATATTGACGAGAACGATCGGTATCGGAATGAATATCCACGTAGAAAAATGTGAGTATTTAAGGAGGCAATTTATGATAGTGCCAGATATCTATCCATCTTTGTGCCGACAATATATATGAATTTATTATCATTCTTTACATCTGATTTAGACTTCAAGGATGAGTGGAGTGTCTTTTGAAAACAACAGAAGTTAGAAAATTTTTCTCCTTTAATATTTGATATGATTTTGTTGTTATATATATACAGTTTGAGTGGGTCTAATGATTAAGAATAACTGTTTCTTCTTAAGAGTTCACAAGTTCAAATCCAAAGGGGGTAGGATATGTATACCCCTTAGAAGTTTCATGATCAAAGTTCCCATCAATCATGTGAAACTATAATTTCTAACAAAATTCTTAAATTAGATTTGGAAAAAAAAATTCTATTGAAACATAATTGAGTTTGTCTAATTATCTATTTATTTTGATTAATAAGGACTGGATGGAGTTTAATTTTAATTGAAAAGTTGATATCTCCTCATTTTGTAATAATTATTGGGTTTCCTTTCAAGATTTTTTTAGTATTGTAATAGGAATATCTCATAATGGGTAGCCTTTTTTCTACATTCTCCTCTCACAAAAATAATGCAAGGTGTACAATTCATAGGGATTTCACCAAGATTGTTTATCTATCTATCTATCTATCTATATATATATTAATTGGTTTAAGTGCATAAGGATCTTAGAGGGATTGAATCCATTTATACCATCAAAATCATCTTAATGAATTTGGTGATGAATTTAAACAAAAATTGCAAAGTAGATTCAAATAAGAGCAAATCCTTGACAAACTCCTCTTCTATGTCCTACTTTGTCTTTAGTAAGATAAAGAACCCATTGTTCAACCCAATCAACTTCCAAAACAACGTTAGGAACATCCTTCTCCTCTGTGCAAAAGATTATGGAAGAGTGAGAGGATAACAACATCTCATTGGGGCCCTTTAGGCTAGACATAAGTAGAGATTCTCGAGGCCCTTCATGCTAAACATAATTAGAGATTCCTTGAATGAGAGGTTATAATTTTCCAACATGGGTTTTCAATCTTTGGAAGAAGTATGAGATCCATATAGTGGTCAATCATTATAGAATTTGTATATTTAGAATGTTTCATGTGGTTGTGTAATCTCTAGACTTTACTTCTTTTATATTGAACTCAAGCCTGGAGTTTACAATGATGCGGAGAGAAACCCCTACCATGCATATAAGAGTCAACCCTTTGCAAGGAGTCGTAAGCAACAAGGTGTCATTGTTAGCCTTAGAGGAGGCCTGATTCACAATCATAGATGTTTCATTGGAAACAATAACTAAACCTATTGAGAGGAGGGGTGGAGGCTTCCCAGCAATAGATATGGGTAGTGAGGTGGTGCCACAGATGTTTGAGACCAAGGGAAGGGAGGAAGCAAGCATCACCTTCCCATCTCAAGTGTCCATTGTAGTTGATTGGCCATGAACATAGTTCATGAGAGTTCACAAAACATAACTTAAAATTTTCGTCCACCATCTAAAATTAAGTTATGAATTTATGAGACTCAATCTAGAAAATCCATAATATGGTCTATAACATTTTTCTATTAAACGATGTGTTCCAAAAATTACACTCTAAGTACTTGACTTTCATGAATAATGACTATGTACAATTCTACTTATCTAAATCCATTATTTCTAGACTTGATTAATTTGATACATTCACAAACAATTATGTTTAAAGAAAACCTAGTCTAATAATAATTGTACACTAAAGTACAAGGAGAGGAATTACAACCAATGGCAAGTGTAACATTATAAATGTCTAACTATACTTAAGTGAACCTTTCTACTCTCCATTTCAAAAAGAGCACTATTCCCTCAAAATAAAGTAAATTACCTACAACTTTCCTTAAGTTCAATTTAAAATCCTAAAAAACAAATATTCAATATTAAAACAAGAAAATAACCATGAGATTCAGTGAATATAATACAAGTTTTAAAAAACTCAATATAGAAGAATATTTTTCTATTTTAAAAATATTCTTCTAGTTTAAAAATCTACTTATCTTAGATATTAACTTATTACATTTTTATTACTAAAATAGTATTGTCGTGTTTTAAATTTATTTTAAAATATATATATATATATATATATATTTCAAAACAATTAATTCATAATAATTTATATCTCAAAAATTAAAAATATTATATTTCAAACAATTATTTCATAATAATTAAAACCTACTACCAATTCCAAGCTACCAATATCCAACCTACTACTAATAAATTGTAAACCGTTAGATCTGAATTGTTTACGGATCAGACCGCCTATAATCTACCCACCATCAATTCCATCGTTTGTAAAGTAATTGTAAACTACTAAATGAAAAACACGCCCAAATTCCGTATGCCCGGAAAGAAATTGCAACGCGTGTGTTTATAATTCCACGTTCCCCGTTCATTCACGCTTTTATATACCTAAATGTGGCAATATGTGAGTTTTTAAGGAGGCAATTTAGGATTTCTATCTTTGTGCCGACAATATTGACGAGATAGATCGGTATTGGAATTTGGAATAAATATCGAGGTTGGAAAATGAATTTCGTGGAACCATGAGTTCGCATCTATGCTTATGTGGACTATAGCCGTCAGCGCATTCAATGGACGTGGTATTGCATGTCGAGTATCGTGCAGAAAGAGAAAGCGAGCATGTCGAGTATCGTGCAGGTCCGTGAGTTTGCCCGGTCAGGCTGTCGGCCTCCCCAGTCCGGGGCCCTTTGGCATGTTCGCGTTTGGAACGTCAGAAAGTATCTTAGGATCATGAATTCTACTCGATAATGTCATTGACAAATGACTTCTTACTTTCACTATTGTTAGAATTTGAAATGTGTGTTTCCGTTTTTAAAAAAATCTACATGATGTATTGAGAAGAGGTTCAACAAAAGGATTTGAGGAGGTATTTAATAATATCTAGTGAAATTAGGGGTATTCTTTAATATCTCACAATTTAGATGCTATGTCACATATTCATTGAGTGAAGACCATGTGATTTCAACTATGTTTTATTCAATTATGTTTTGTTCCATTATGTTCTTTTCTATTATGTTATGTTCTAAGTTAATGTTCTTGGTTTTCCATTGGTTTTGCTTTTGTTTCTTTATTGTTGTGGGGTTTTGAGCATTGTTGTTATTGAGAATTACTGAGCAAGAACTACAACTACGTAGAATGTGAAAGTCCAGATCATATATCTCATTACCGATCCTATTGATATGAAGAACAACTATGTATGACACTTTGGGGTATGAATATATGATGGATTATTCGAACACTTAAAATTTGTCATTATGAGGATGAATATATCGTCTCTTTCTTGTGTAATCTATCATGTGTTGTGTATTTACTAATTGCATTACTGTTTTTACTTCAATGTTGCGCAACACTAACTATTCATTGTCTTTATCGATCTAAGGCTTTTGATGCTATGATCTCTTTACATATAAGTATGGAACTGTGATATGATGTACTAGATCCGATGATGTGGCCTCTATAACTCACTTTATTATACAAAGTCTCAGTTGCTCTTAAGGTGAGACCTCCTTCCCTTGCATAAGGTTGAATATACCATTACAACTAGACTACAACGATACCTTTGTTGATAACCTCTGAGAACCCCAATCTCCAATTTCGTGTCAATAGAAGTTGTGTGGCAACATATAGCAAAGATGAAAATAAAACCCCTCTATTAGTGCCATCTTTAGTTGCAGTTCATGTTTCTTCCCCGCTCAGATGATGATGTCAGTTCCAATCTCCACGTCAACTCTACTCTTGACGTCAGCAACACCTCCTACGACAACATCAACATAAAGAGCGACATAACATGGGATATATAGACAAAGGGAAAAAAAAAAACATGTAACACTTCTTTTCAAAACCATTATAACATTTCTGGTAAGGAAGAAGGAATCTACTATGAGCATCACTTCTATTTTGGGAAATTGTTACATAGCTAATAGAAAATGATTAAAGAAAAAGAAAGGAGGAATCAAAGAGGAAGGAAGGATTCTTGTCAGAATGAACAAATTGTTGGAATTTGGTGACAACAAATTCCTCCAAGAATGGATTTTATATCTTATTATTTAGCATTGGTTACAACTAAATAGACCAAGTTAGAATATGGATAGGAGTGCATTTAATAATTAGTTTCTTGTGTAACTGTGTATGAAATGCTATAAATTCATGTATGCCCGTAGATGAGTGAGCAGGGTGAGAAATGATTTAGAGCCTGGAAGACTGTTGTAATTTTTCATGTTATGAACAATAAGAGTATCGATACATTTGCTTGGTGGACATAACCTGAAGTTGGGAGAACCACATAAATTCTAGTGTTTTCTTTTAACGTTTTTCCATTCAGTATGATGTGTTTTATTCTTTGTTGCGTAACTGGATAGGTTTGTGGCTGACTGTATTAACAAGTGGTATCAGAGCCAGTCGGAGGCCGCTGAAAACCACCAACAATCCCTTTTGTCCAGGCGTCAGTTATGCAGGGAGGAGTGCGGGTCTCTCAGTGCGTGGGCAACACTGGTTTCACACTTAGCATTGGTCTCTCCTCTTAAAGGGAGCGTTGTTCACTGCTGGACTTATGAATTTTGAAAACAACGTTGGCCTCTCCTCTTGAAGGGTTCGTTGATTCAGGTCTGCGTTGATTGAAGGGCGCGCTGACATTTCATTATTCAAGAATTTCAACACTTGCTACAGCCTATAGTAGCTAAATGTTGATTGTGTGTGTTTAATAAAGGCCAACGTTCACCCCATTGACAATCTTTTATAACAGGACGATCATCGTTCATGATGTCCCTGCTCACAAGGTATGAACTTAGGTTCGAGCACTTTGATTTCATTGTTTGATTAAGTGTTTATATATATACAGAATGTAACAAGATAAGATAAGGGGCTCTTATTGTTTCCATTATGATCACAATCGACATTACTTTTCCCAAGGATGTGAATGAGCGGATTAACAAGTGGAGGTAATACTTGAAGCAACAGAGGCCGAGAAATATGAGAACGTCTGAAATGACAAAGAATCAAAGTGCCAAGTTTAAAATTGATAAATTCAATGGCAAAAATAGTTTTGAGATCTGGAAGGTCAAGATGCACAATTTGCTTATGCAATAAGGCGTGGTGAAGGCGCTTTTGGGAAAATCAAAGAAACCTGTGACCATTTCAGATGAAGAGTGGGAAGAGATCGATGCGAGAGAAATGAGCGCCATACGTCTTTCTTTGGCCGATGATGTTCTGTTCAACATTGTTACGGAGAGGACAATAGCCATTTTTTGTACGAAGCTGGAAAGCTTGTATATGATGAAATCCTTGATGAACAAGATCTTCCTGAAAAGACAATTGTACAGTTTGCGCATGAAGGAAGGTACAAAAATAGTTGATCATTTAAATACTTTTAATACTCTTTTAGTCCAGTTGACTAGCATGGGAGTGAAATTTGAATCGGAAAACAAGGTGATTACATTATTGTGTTCTTTCCCTGAGTCATGGGATCACTTTGTTACCTCTATTAGTTTCAGTTCAACAGAAAATATTGAGTTTTATGTTATTGTTGGAGCTTTACTATCTGAGGAAACAAGGAAGAAATCCAATTTAGAAACCTCTACATATGAGGTGATGGTGGTCAGAGGAAAACCTAAAGAAAGAGGACATGTTCAAAGGGATTCCTCTCGGTCAAAGTCGAAGGGAAAGAAGAACAAGCTTAAGTGTTGGTTTTGTGGAAAATATGGACACCTGAAGAAGGATTGTTGAAAATGACAACAAGACTCCAAAGGAGACGAAGGAAGCAAATACAAATGAAATAGGTTCAACAACAAGTTCAGGTATGGCTCATGAAATTTTAACAATTGGTATTGTTTCAAGTTATGATCAACAATGGTTATTAGATTCCAGTGCTTCAAATCACTTCATAGACACTGGTTTATTACTTACCAGTCTATAGATGATGGAATTGTTTACATGGGAAATGATATATCGTGTAATGTTGTGGGAATTGGTAGCATTTGAATTAAGATGTTTGATGGATCTGTTAAGATACTAACTGATGTGATACATGTACCTGATCTTAGGAAGAACCTAATCTCTTTGGGAGTCTTAGATACTGGAGGATATAAAGTATTGTTCAAGGTGGAGTTATGAAGTTATACAAAGGAATCCTACTAGTTATGAAAGAGAAGAAGGTTGGAAACTTATTTCTGTTAGAAGGAAGAACTGAGTCAGATCATGCGACAACTGTATCCGAGAATGACAGTGATTATGTTTGATTGTGGCATCAACGGTTGGGCCATATGAGAGAAAAGGGATTGAAGGTATTATTTGATCGCAAGTTACTTCTTAGTCTAAAGTCTTTAAAGTTAAATTTATGCAAGCACTATATCTATGGAAAACATAATAGGAACAAATTTAAAACCAAAAGACACACCAGTGAGAGAATCCTTGATTATATCCATTATGATGTTTAGGGACCATCACCTACTATTTTGTATGGAGGATCACCATACTTTGTTACTTTTATAGATGATTCCTCTAGGAAGGTGTGGATATATATGTTGAAAAGAAATGATGATGTACTTACTATTTTCAAGCACTTTAGAGATTTATTGGGAAAGAGCACTGGTAGGTCCATTAAATGTTTAAGAACTGATAATGGTGGTGAATTTATGTCAAGGGAATTTGAGAACTATTGCAAGGATTTTGGGATTGATAGGAATAAAACTACTGCCTATACTCCTCAACAAAACGAAGTTGTTGATCACATGAACATGACTCTTCTAGAGAGAGAAAGGAGCATGCTTAGTAACGACAACTTGCAGCAAGAACTATGGGCGGAAGCAATATCTACAGCTTGTTATCTGGTGAATTGATCACCATCAACAACAATAGAGTGTAAGATTCCTGAAGAGGCATGGATAGGTCACCCTTGTAATTATTCTAATCCTAAATTTTTTGGTTGTGAATCCTATGCTCTAATTCCAAAACATCAACATTCTAAATTAGATCCAAAATAAAAAAGGATTATCTTTGTTGGATATGGTGATGGTATTAAGGGGTACAGGTTGTGGGATCCTACTTCCCACAAGATCACCATTAACAAAGATGTAATATTTGATGAATCATCTCTCATCAAATCAGATGTAGATGTTCAAATGAAACATGTAGAAGTACCTAGGTATCAACATATTCAGTTTGAAATTCGTTCAACTACAGATGAGAGTGAACATGAACAAGTTTCTGAAGATGTTCATGAAGAGGTTCTTGCAGAGGAAAACATGGATGATGATGACAATCAACAGATTGTGGATGAGAAATAAACCTCCCTAAGGAGGTCTACACGGGTCAGAGTTCCTCCAAGAAGGTATGATGATTTTGTTTCATCAGTTTATTTAAGTACTAATGATGATGAACCTTTGTGCTATCAGGAAGCTGTGGAGGGTTCTAACATTGAAAAATGGAAAGAAGCAATGAATGATGAAATGAATGCTTTAGAAAGGAATGCTACATGGGACCTGGTAGAACTTCCAATAGACAGGAAAATTGTAGGTTGCAAGTGGGTCTACAAGCCAAAGAAGGGTGTTGATGATAAGGTAGAAAGGTACAAAGCAAGGCTGCTTGCAAAAGGATATTCTCAGAAAGAAGGTATTGACTTTCATGATATTTTTTCACTAGTTGTTAAGATCGTTTCAATTTGAATTGTGTTAGCATTACTTCATTTGGAGTTGGAGTAGCTAGATGTTAAGACTGATTTCTTACATGGAGATTTGGATGAGGATATTTACATGGAACAACCTGAAGGGTTCGTTCAGAATCGCAACAATATATTTGTTTGCAGGCTCAAGAAATGATTGTATGGTCTGAGGCAGTCGCCCAGACAATGGTACAAGAAATTTGACTCTTTCATGATGAGCCATAATTATACAAGGAGTGAGTATAATCATTTTGTTTACTTTAAGAAATTGAATAATGGTATATTCATTATCTTAGTATTGTATGTTGACAATATGATTTTAGCAAGCAAAAGAATAACTGAGATCAACAAGTTAAAGAATCAAATGGCTAGGAGGTTTGATATGAAAGATCTAGGAGCAGAAAAGCATATTTTGGGCATGGAGATATTCAGAGACAGGAGGAATGGTAATATTTGGTTGTCACAATAGAAGTATGTCGAGAAAATACTTTTGAGGTTTCGAATAAACAGTGTGAAACCAGTTTGAGTCCCTTTGGCTTCCCATTTTAAGCTTTTTTCAAGTTTATGTCCTAGTACAAAAGAAGAAAAGGAATATACGTCTCGAATACCATATGCTAATGCAGTGGGAAGTTTAATGTATGCGATGGTTAGTACAAGACCAGACATTTCACATGCAGTTGGGGTTGTCAGCAGATATATGGAAAATCCAGGTAAAGAACACTGGGCAATAATGAAATGGGTGCTTCAGTATTTAAGGGGCACCAGTGATTACTGTATCACCTATAACAGTAGTTGTGAGTTAGTCTGTGGATATGTTGATTATGATTTTGTAGGTGATTTGGACAAGAGGAGGTCAAATTCAGGATATGTCTTTACTCTTGCAGGTAGAGCTATTAGTTGGATGTCAAAGCTACATAACAATGTTGCTTTATCCACTACAAAAGCAGAATACACAATTGCTTCACATGCTTGCAAAGAGGTGGTTTGGTTAAAAGGTTTGTTTGGTGAATTTGGAAGGAAGCAGGGCAAAGTAAAGCTACTTTGTGATAGTCAAAGTTCTATTCACTTGGCCAAGAATCCAACCTACCACAATAAAACTAAACATATTCCTATTAAGTACCATTTTGTAAGACAGGTCATCGATGAAGGCATAGTTTCTCTTGAAAAAGTTCATACAAAAGAGAACTACACAAACATGTTCACAAAACTAGTACTTTTAGAGAAGCTATGATGGTGCTTGGCTTCTCTTGGCTTGCAAAAAGGTGATGAACAAAAGAAAGGAGCAAGGTATCAAGTTAATTGTTGTCAAGGTGGAGATTGTTGGAATTTGGTGACAACGAATTCCTCCAATAATAGATTTTGGATCCTATTATTTAGCATTGGTTGCAACTAAATAGACCACGTTAGAATATGGATAGGAGTGCATTTAATAATTAGTTTCTTGTGTAACTATTTATGAAATGCTATAAATTCATGTATGCCCATAGACAAGTGAGAAGGGTGAGAAATGATTTAGAGCCTAGAAGACTATTGTAATTTATCATGTTATGAACAATAAGAGAATCAATACCTTTGCTTGGTGGACGTAGCCTGAAGTTGGGCAAACCACGTAAATTCTTGTGTGTGTTTTATTCTCTGTTGCATAACTAGATAGGTTTGTGGCTGACTATATTAACACAAATGAACTTGTTTCAACAGTTTTATCGATCCTATGATGATTGAAGAAAAATAAATGAGGAATCAAAGAGGAAGGAAGGGTTGTTGTCAGAATAAACAAATGAACTTGTTTCAACAATCTTATCTGTTGATTAAGGTTGGTTGTCATTGATGTCAACCCTTGAAAAATTCCCCGTAGCACAAAGGTTTGGGTAATAGACCCAATATTGTTTGATGTAAATATGACTCATTATTGTTTTGTCATGGTTGATAAGAAGTAAATATGGATGAACTCCAAAGTGGTCCCCTTATGGTGAAAGTCCTCACGAGAAGACGCTTTGTGGAGTAAGAGAACCCATGATTAATTGTGGAATAATGAGATGAAGGAAAGTGAATTTGTCAGGGAAAATATCCTAGATGGATAGTGCTTGTCATTTAATTTCGGTGGTATGTGGAACGTCACATAATTCCTCACGGTTAGAGAGTTATGACCATGAGAAGTTGGAGACCCCAGGTTTGGGTAATGGACCCAAGTTTGTTTGATGGGTAACAGTATGAGTTATGATATATTTTCAGATAATAC
>ML795314.1:13499-28244 GCA_009831015.1 Picea engelmannii
TTCATAAAAAAAAAAAAACAATAGAAAAATTACAAACTGATGAGAAGAAAAATTAAAAAAATTGCGTGACAGCATTTTTTCTATTGTTTAGATGACAACATCAGTGATATTTTTTTTATGAACCATATTTTTAATTATTTTTTTTAAATCTGGCTTAATTAGTGTGTTTTTGTCGAAACGGTGCACCAGAAAAGTGGAAAACGTTTAAAACAAATTGTCAAATTGTAAACCATTTAAACAAATTTAATAAAAAAGACAAAGAGTCGACTGTGAGTGGGATCTGATGCAATAAGTGGTCCCTTTGCATCACATGCCAGACACTTATATATAGAAAAAAAAAACATTAGATCTAAAATACCTAAAATGAAAATCCTTAATTCTGAAGTGATAGAGGGAGTTAAACCCTAGGGTGAAATTTTGTATTAACTTAAGAAAGAAAAAACAAGGGTTTAAGATAAGTATAATTTTTTTTTTTGAATGTAGGGTTTTGAGTGAATCCTCATACGCTTCAAATCTTGATTTTTTTGAATATTTATGTTGTTCCAAAGTATTCTTCTGCTCCACAATACTCCTTGGTATGTCTCTCTTCCAAATCTCTCTCATGTAAATTTTGGAAAAATAGTGAAAATATTGAATACCTTCTTAATATCAATTTTTTTTTATGAAAAGGATTTAGTATTTAAATGACTTTATAAAATTTGATTCCTGCTCTTTTTTTAATTGTTTAAAAAAATCACGTTTTTTTTTAAATTTTTTGGCATGACGGTGTGTTTATGTAAGATGCATAGGTGCGACCATATTACATTACACACTAGTGCATACATATTATTTGATGCACTAGAGACATATACTTTTTTTTTATTAACAAAATCTAGAAACATGGTGTGGTTGATTTTACAATGCACTGGTGCATTTGTGATTTATAAGCGCATCGTTATGCTTTCAAAGTTATTTGAACTTTTATTTGTAGACAAAATAGTATATTCATCTCAAATTATATTTTAGGATGAATTCACATGACTTGTAATACTTCAGTATACATTTTACATTCTATGTCGCCTTATTCTTAAAAAATGGTTTCAAAACTATATTCAAACTGAGATTGGGGTATGGTCCTCGAAATTTATTTTATATATGTATAGGAAAATTTATTGTTAACTTTGTTGAAATGCATGGAGGAAACCTTATTATATGATCAAATGGTCAATTCTTCAAAATATAGCCCATTCCGTATTTCTCAAAGTCCATCGTGGAGTTCTCCCTTTCCATCTCCAGTAAGTTTAAATTATTTTATTTATGTTTTGATTATCTCATTGAATTTTTTTTAGCCATGTCAATCTGAATAAAAATGTATCCAAATTTGCAGAATCTTGATTCAGAATCAAGTTTAGATGCAGAAAATATTCCAGTACCAGTTCAAAAATGTCGGAAGGTCTTATCAAGAGAAACATACCACAAGAAGTTGGTAGATGAAAATGGATAGTCGCTTTACCCTACCAATTGTGTCATTCCATCTTCTAGCCACAATCCTTGGTCGACGATGGTAATAATTGTTTGGTATAATGTAATTTGAACAAAAAAATAATTGCATTGTTCTTACTAATATCATCGATGTACTAATGTTCAATATTTTTGAAATTATGATTCTTCTGATGATGAGCGACCTACCTTCCATCTTTCGTTTCACCCCAAAATAATGTCACTCCGAGAGAAGGCTACAATGAGAGTACAAATTGGAGAGGAAGTGTACCAAGAATGGTTGAATCAACCACCTATTCAATTCCCAGTACGTCCATATTCATCAATTAGGAATGACTACAACAATACTAATAGTTCTACAGAAGTTGGCAATGGAGACAATAAAAAAGAGGTTGGTATGGATGATTACTTACGAGATATGAATGCCATGAAGACAATGTTGTTAGATGCATTCCAGAACAATGAGATAGGGGATGATGCTCATATCAATGATACCATTTTTGAAAGCCTAAAATTTTCTTCCACCACCCCTCTCTTTGGACCTAGTTTCCGGTCAAAGTCTACCCAGCTTGGGACAACAATGTTATTGTACAACGTGAAAGAAAAGTTTGGCATGTCAAATGCATGTTTCTCGACAATATTGAAGAAATTGACCAGAAAGTGTCGTATATTAATTTTGATAAATCTTGTCACACAATCAACATTAGAAATGGTTTATTTTTTAAAATTTAGATGACATTGTACATTTTTGTTGCCATTGATTGCAAGATATTCAAAGATAAGGTTCTTCCTAGTGATAATGTTTTTCCTAGTAGTTGCGGAGAGGAAAAACAATTATTGAAAATTTTGGATGTTGAGTATATATCATATCATGCATGTTTGAATTATTCTATTATATATAGAGGAGAATATACATACAAAGAGATGTGTCCAAAATGTAGGCATGACAGGTACCATAAATCAAATAAAAATGGTAAATTGTATGGTCCTCCTAATAATATATTGAAGCACATGCATATAATCTTAAGGATTCAAAGTATCTTTCGTTACAAAGAATTAGCTATGTTGCAAGGATGACATGCCTTGTATAGAAGTGAGTCGGGAGTTATGTGAATCCCAACAGATTCAATAGCCATGAAGCATATAGATGATACATGGCTAGAAAAAATCAAGGATGAAGTATGAAGTCTATGAATCAGCATAGGAATGGATGGCGTGAACCCATATTCCCTCCAAAACACCAACTATTATCTTTGGCATGTAGTAGTGATCAATAACAATATCCCCCCATGGTTGTCCAAGACGAATTAACATCTTATGTTGGCTCTTATAGTCCCCGACAGAAGACAAGTGAAGAATATGGGTGTCTACCTACAACCATTGGTAGATGAATTGAAGGAATTATGTAGTGACCATACTAAATTAAATTATAAATTTATTACAATTTAAACATATAATTCTTTCTCATACATAAATAATTCATTCTCCATAATATGAGCATATAATATTCGACAAAATTTAAATTTAACTACATCATGAAAATAATTTAGCAATTTCATAAATAAATTACCTGCTTCTGATGCTAAATCCCATTGCTCCGTTGGTCCAATGCTAAAGTTGAAATTGTGTCAAACACTGCCCAAAACCAAGTTTTTCTCCCTCCCAGCTAGGAGTAGCCTGTTCAACTCCATAGCTCTAGGATACTGTAAGGATATCCTGGCCCCCATGCCTAAAACCCCCAACAAACCAGTGCCCCCTGCTTCTGATTCACCAAAAACCCCCAAAACCAAACTCCTCACACCAGAGATCTCCACAGAAAAATCTCCCACAGAAATATATCCTCCTGCTCAAAATGCTTCCTCCTCCCCAAAAGAATCCTCCTCCCCGTAAGAATCTTCCCCATCATATCCTCCTTCATTGATTCTCCTCCCCCTCATTAATTTCCTTATCTCCCCCTTTAATATCTTATTGATTCGGATTATTTTCGGCACAAAATGAGATTGGAGATATAATAAAGAAATGCACAGAGATATCACAAATGTTCAATAATATAACATAAATGTATCATATATGCAACCATAAACATAGATATACAATAATACATGATTTCTATTAAGCAAAGAAATGTACAGAGACTGTAAAAATACAGAGTGAAAGACTCGCTAGAATGGTGGCAGCTTATCTCTGAGAAGAGATGTGATAGATACTCACATTCGCAAGAAGATCATTACAATGAGGCTTTGAAGGCCTTTTTACAATAAACAGGAATTCCAAAATTCCTAGACATCCAAAAAACCTAACCCTAGGAGATGAAGTGCAAAAGTCATGTGGGCCCCGTTTGGGTAAGTGAGTACATCAACTTCCCGGGGTCGTAACTTTTGCATACGATCTTCGTTTTAGGCGTGTGATAGCTCGTTGGAAAGGTATCATCGAGGAGATTCATTTTGGGGCTTAGATATGCCTTTAGCTATCATTGAGAACCTATATCTTGAAAAACCTTCATTTGGACCCTCAAAATGGCCCTGAAAGTTAAAACCTGCTAAAAATAGTAAATTGCCAAAATTGCCAGAAATCTATTTTGAGCCATTTGGAAAAGGTGGGTGGCCACCGATATCCACCTGGATCAATCCTACCTCCTTAGGAAGCAATGGTCTCCATTGCGTTGAGTTCCCGGGGGAGAGGGAAAATCATTTGTTGAATCTGCATCTTGGTGAGCTGCTTGTCTTGTTGGAGACGTCGCACTGCTCAATTTGTGGAAATCTGTCATGAACCTATTGCAGTTGAGGCTGCTCAACAAGTGGAGATACATGAGAGGGCGATGTGAAGAAGGAATCTGTGCACTTTGCTACAGCCTTGTCAACCTTCTTCTGTTGGATAGAAGGTTCTTGGGGCAAGGCTGTAGTGGTTGCAGTGTCCTTTTGTTCTCCTTTTGAACAGATTGTGAAGAAGCTGAATTTTGCAGTATAAGATACTACCTTGCAAAACTTTTTAGATGGAACAGTAGTCAGAACTACCTCTGGTATTCTGTAGAGATGACCCCCAAAAGTAACAATGACACTATGGGGTCGAGACTCATAAATAGCATAGCGTCTCCACATATATGGTTGGCCCAAGAGAACATCACAGACATCCAGTGGGGAAACATCACATAATACCTCATCCTTGAAGGGTTGGATGCCGTATGACAATCGACACTATTGGTTGACACAAAGATCTTTTCCTTGCCGAAGCCACCTAATGTTGTATGGATGCGGGTGTGGTGTTGTCGACAATCCCAACTGTTTGATGACCTCTGGTGAGATGAGGTTCTTTTGGCTTCCGCTATCAACAATAAAATGCAGTGGGGTCCCCTTCACCCACATCTGTGAATGAAAAAGGTTCTCCCCCTCTTCAGGATCTGTTGGTTCTTCTGGTTGAATTGTTGTGTTCGTGACAATAGCAGTGGGGTCTGCATCAATGATCTGTCCTTTACCATTATTTTTAGAATCAGATTCTGAATAAGGTTTCGGCTCTTTGTCTTTGATCTCGGCCACCAATGACTATTTTGAGCGACATTCATCAGTGTTGTGCCAAGGGATTTTATGGAAATCACACCATTTTCTGGTTTCCTTCTTTGTCTTCCCGTGACCCTTCTTTTCCTGTGTCTTGGACTGGTTTTCAGGAAACTTTTTGTTAGGGTCGTCTTTGTCATACTTTGGTTTTTGCGTATTTGCAGACCCAAATTCCCGTTTTTTCTGGTGCTTAAATTTCTGCTCAATTTTAACAACATATCGATAAGAAGCACCGAGTGATGAGATGTCCAGAAAATCCATTTCAGTCTGGATGTATCTGTGTAGAGCCCCACGGTATTTCAGAACCAAATGTCACTCAGAGTCTTTGATACCTAGCTTGGTGCACAAGGTATGGAAGGTATTGGTGAACTCCAGAACTTCTTTTCCCCTCTCTTTCCACAGTGTGGTCCACCTCATGTATTGGTCCTCATAGTTGCCAAAAGGGTAATACTTTTCCTTTACCGCATCCACAAAAAAATCCCAAGTGGGATCAACCCCATATATTCTAGAATCCTCTGTGGAACTTTGTTCCCAGTAAGTTTCCCACCAATGTTTGACATGAGGGAGAGATTTAAGGAGTGCGAATGTGATCTTTTCTTTGTCAGAAAAATTGTGAACAGAGAAATAACTTTCTAGCAGAGTTAACCATTTTTCTAGGGCTTCTACATCTATTTGTCCTTCAAATATAGGAATATCAAAGTTAACTTGTACCTTGAAAGGTGAGGTGCCTCCAAAGTGGCCACTTGATGAAGATTCTCCTGATGCTATCGATAGGCATTGAAGGATGTGGGAAAAATTCTCCATCATTTCGTCCCTCTGTTGCGTGAGAGCTTGCTCAAGCAACATATTGATAGGATCGTCTGCTCCGTTGTTTTTCTTTTCTTCCACCATTAAGGGTTTCTTGGGTGTGCGAGAGAGATTGTCTTAAAGAGAGACAATCTCGAGACCCAACTTGCTATACCCGTACCTCATCGGGGACATGCACTGAAAAAATGATCAAGAGCAGCCTGCTCTTGTACCACTGATCCAAATTATTTTCGGCATGAAATGAGATTGGAGATATAATAAAGAAATGCACAGAGATATCGCAGATGTTCAATAATATAACAGAAATGTATCAGAGATGAAACCATAAACACAGATATACAGTAATACATGATTTCTATTAATGAAAGAAATGTACAGAGACTGTAAAAATACAGAGTGAAAGACTTGCTAGAATGGTGGCAGCTTATCTCTAAGAAGAGATGTGACGGCTACTCGCATTCGCAAGAAGATCATTACAATGAGGCTCTGAAGGCCTTTTTACAATAAACGAGAATGCCAAAAGTCCTAGACATCCAAAAAACCTTACCCTAGGAGATGAGGCACCAAAATTCATGTGGGCCCCGTTTGGGTAAGTGAGTACATCAACTTCCTAGGGTCGTAACTTTTGCATACGATCTCCGTTTTAGGCGTGTGATAGCTCGTTGGAAAGGTATCATCAAGGAGATTAATTTTTTGGGATCAATAATTCCTTTGGATATCATTGAGAACCTATATCTTGAAAACCCTTCATTTGGACCCTCAAAATGGCCCCAGAAGTTAAAACCTACTAAAAATAGTAAATTGCCAAAATTGCCAGAAATCCATTTTGAGCCATTTGGAAAAGGTGGGTGGCCACCGATATCCACCTGGATCACTTATCCCCTTATTTAATGTCTTATCCCCTTCATTAATATCTTATCCCCTTCTTTAATGTCTTATCCCCTTCATTAATATCTTATCCCCTTCTTTAATGTCTTATCCCCTTCATTAATATCTTATCCCCTTCTTTAATGTCTTATCCCCTTCCTCATACGTAAAGAATTTAATTAAACAAATTAAAATTATTAAGCCCCTTAAATTTATTACCTATGTCATTGATTGCAATATGTAATTAATTAATTAATCAAAAGTTATAAACAATTAATTAATAAATAAATATTTAATTAATATTATTAATGCTAATCATTGTTTAATTACAACCATCTTAGGACAATTAATTATCTAATTAATTTTACTTAATAATCCCTAAGCATATATTCAGCTAGGGTTGTTACATACACCCACCCTTCAGGAAACTTCATCCCGAAGTTAAGGTATCTCATGGTACAAAGGAAAAGAAACAGGGTTCACACATTCATAACAATTAACTGGCATTATTAGTAAGTAAGTCAAGAAAGCTCATACATACTAGTGTACATGTACAAGAAATGCATGTGTAGCTAGTACATACAAGTCTCGTGCATGTACTAATAATCAATAACTATCACCCTTTAGTAATTTATGTATGCATCCAATCCAATCAACAAGACTAGTCTTTTATAAAAGACAATAAACCAATCAAATGTTTGAGAAATCCTTTAATTACAATTATCCGGTTCAACAATTTTATTTAGACAACTGTGGTTTAGTTATGTAATTATGAATATTCATATATACACACTCTCTTTTTAGAAGGGAAAACATTTAAATTTCACCATCAGACAAATCTCCATACTTTCTCAACTATTTCTACTGATCCTTCCTCCCTAACTTACTTCCATCTCCATTCCTATCCTTCCTGTGCTGGACTATCTTGGAGCGTCAACTATATTGACCTAACTCCAAATAGAACCCATAAGTGGAAGTGTCACTATCTCGACCAAGCTTCCCCATCGGGCAACTGACAGTCATCATCACACATCTTGGGGAGCGTGAGCTAACACCATCCTCCCATGACTTCAGGTTTCAGAGGATACATGGTAGGAAATACCTCCACCCCTCCTAATCATAACTAGGGTCCACACCCTACAATGAAATACACAGTGGCACCATGTTGTTGGGGGTTTTGTCATCATTTATTCGGTTTTGGGCAGTCTCATCACCTAAAATCCTGCACTGGTCCACATATCATAGCAATGCATCCAAACCAATATAATTTCACATACAAATATTCATACCATAATGTTTCTCAGCTAGTGGTCATGATATCCACTTTCATTATCATTATCCCTTAGCTATTTCATAGCCCATAACCTGCAGATTAGTCTGTAACATAAACTCATACATTTCTATGCATTGTCATCATGTAATTGCATACCATCATCATTTCAATTCGGTATCCTTGTACCAACAACTTAACACCAACGTTTTCAAGTTAGAAATAGATCCCATAATATCCCATTATTCAATTTCGATACCCATTCATAAGATTATCATTTACCAAAATAGATTGCATCATATCCAACATCATTCTAATAACATTTAAACATTCATAAAAATTTTCATTCTCACAATATGTCGCATCATATACATCATCATCAATAACTTTTAAACATTCGTAAAATTTACATTCACATAGTAGATCGCATTATATAAATCATCATCAATAACATTTAAACATTCATAAATGTTCATACATCTTAAAGTTTCACTGTGAATAGAAAATAAAGTATAGGCCTTAGGTAATCCTGTCTGTCTATGTCAAAAGGTGGTGTTACATACACCCAACCTTCGAGAAACATATTCTCAAGGTGGTCAAAAAAGTGAGGGATAGTCTCGTCATGGTGTCTCGGTGTCTTCCCAAGTAGCAGATCCTAGACTATACTTGTGCCATTGGACCTTAACTTGGTCTACCAGACGGTTCCTGAGTTGTCAGAATCTACGGTCCAATATGCATAACGGTTCTACCGTGAGGGTTCCCACGTTCGATACCTGCAATTCCTTCCAATTTAGTTTATGGGATTCATCAACAACATAATGGCGTAAAACAAATACATGAAAAAGATTATGAGTTTTATGCAAGTGGGGTGGCAGTACAAGACGATAGGCAATAGGTCCAATTTTCTCTTGGATTCTGAATGATCCTATAAATCGAGGTGACAACTTTGTCCCCTTCCCGAACCATATGGTACTCTTATTAGGGCTGATACGAATGAAAACCTGGTCTCCCACCTCATAACTTTAGTCGGTCCTGTGTGCATCTGCATAAATTTTCTACCTATCATGTGCTTCCTTTAGTCTCTGCCTAATCTGAATCACCTGTTCCTCCATATCTTGAATCAATTCTGGCCCAACTGTTACTCGGGCTTCTAGTCTATCCTAAATCAACGACGTTCTACATGGCCTTCCATACAGAGCTTCGTAGGGTGGCATTCCGATGGAGCTATGAAAACTGTTATTGTAGGAAAACTAAACCAAAGGTAGGTACTTCTCCCACTGGGTTTGATTATCCATGACATACATCCTAAGCATGTCTTCCATGACTTGATTTACTCTCTCAGTTTTCCCATCTATTTCAGGATGATAAGTTGTGCTTAAGTTCAACTGAGTCCCCAACGCTGACAGCAAACTTGTCCAAAACCTATAAGTGAATCTCTAGTCCCTATCTGAAATGATCTTCTTAGGTATCCCATGCAAACAGATAACCTCGTTTACAAACACATGTGCCACATCAGTGACATCATAAGTGTCTCTAACCAGAATAAAATGAGCACTCTTGGTTAACTTATTTACTATCACAAGAATGACATTGTGTCTATAAGATGTGAGTGGAAACCCCACAACAAAATCCATAGAAATGACTTCCCATTTAGACATAGGAACATCATGTGGTTGTAGGAGGCCTGTTGGGTGATGGTGATCGGCTTTCATTTGTTGACACTCTACACATTTGGTGATGAAATGGACTATATCGCACTTCATGCCTACCCAGAAGAACAACTTCCTCATGTTTGCGTACATCTTCTTCACACCCGGATGCGCACAATAAAGTGCTCTATGGGTTCCTTCAATATGATGCTTCGAATATCCCCATTTTTAGGGATGTACATCCTTCCTCAATATCTCAATAGTCCATATGATTCCAGACTATATCCTTCATACTTTGGATTTAACTACCTCCCACTCTGAAGGTTTGAAGTAACCTTTAAATACCAACTGTTTCCTTGGAGTTATGTCAACACATGTTCCCTCATATTGACCTTTAAGGGTACCAAGGAGAAGATACATGGTCTCCTACTCAAGGCATCTGCGACCACATTTTCCTTTCCTTTGATGTACAAAATACCAAAATAGTACTCACTCGTAAACTCACTCCATCGCCTTTGCATGGTATTCAAATCCCTTTGGGTGAAGAGATGTTTTAAACTTTGATGGTCTATTTTGAGCTCAAAGTTTCTCCCTACAAGATAGTGCCTCTAAAGTTTTAGAGCTATCATTACAGCTGCTAGCTCTAAATCATGAGTCACGTATAGCTCTTCGTGTTTCTTCAACTTCCAAGATGCATAAGCTATCACTCCTCCATCCTACATTAGCACGGCCCCCAACCCTTGCTTCGAGGCATCCGTGCAGACTGTGAATTCCTTTTTCATATCCAACACTCGTAGAATTGGCGCACTAGTTAGTAACCTCTTAAGCTCGATGAATGCACTATCACATTATTCTGTCCATTCATACCTGACCCCCTTGCGTTTCAAAGTGGTGATGGGTTTCACTATTTGGAGAATCCTTCCACAAATCTCTGATAATAACCTGCTAGCCCCATGAAGCTTCTCACCTCATGGGCATTTTTCGTCACTAGACACTGCATAATGGCCTTTACCTTTTCTGGGTCCACAGAGATTCCTTCACCGGAAATGATATGACCTAAGTAGTGAATCTCTTTCTGTAAGAAGGAACACTTTGACAACTTCCCATACAATTTTTTCTCTCTAAGGTAGGACAACACTACTTGTAAGTGTTCCTCATGTTCTCTTTCATTCTTGGAATAGATGAGGATGTCATCTAGAAAGACTTGTACAAATCGATCTAAGTACTTATAGAATATGCCGTTCATGAGGCTCATGAATACTACTAGCGCATTGGTCAATCCGAAAGGTACTATGACAAACTCGTAATTTCCAAACCGAGTTTGAAAGGCATTTTTTGGGATGTCGCCTTCCTTAATGCTTAATTGATGATACCCTGATCACAAATCAATCTTTGAGAATACCACTGCTCCTTTCATATGATCAAAGAGGTCATCTATTCATGGCATCAGGTACCCATTTTTCACTGTAGCACGGTTCACGTCCCTGTAGTCTATACAGAGTCGTAAGGATCCATCCTTCTTCTTTACAAAAATTACTGGTGCACCCCAAGGTGAGACACTGGGCCTTATTATCCCTAAGTCCAGTAACTCTTTCAACTACATTTGCAATTCACAAAGTTCTGGTGGTGTCATCCGATACAGAGTCTTGGAAATTGGTAATGCACTAGGTTTTATCTCAATAGTAAAATCAAGCTCCCTCTCAGGAGTTAACCCTGGTAACTCGTTCGGAAAAACATCCTTAAATTCTGACAATACCAGGTACTGATCCAATGAGGGTCCCTTCCTTTCATTCACTACTTCCACTACATACATTCGACACCCTTGCCTCAAGCATCACTTAACCTTCATAGTTGAGATAAAGTGTAATGACACTTTTCTTCGTACACCCTGGATCTCTACTGACCTTCCCTCATCGTCGACACAAAGAAACCTCTTTGCGAAACAATCTACCAAATCTTGGTGAGCTACTAACCAATCCATTCAAATGATTAGGTCATACACATCGAGAGAAATGACGTATACCTTCAACCTGGTAGTACACACTCCCAGGTCTACTATACAATTATCAACACTAGGTCCTACCGCTTGTTTTTCCCCCGAAGCCATCTCGACTTGTTTAAAGTTATCGTGCTCGTAGGCTTCCAACCCACTCTTTTCTAATGTAGATGGTGAAATGAAACTATCTGTCGCACCATAATGAAACAAAATCTTAACATTGATATGATTTAGCGTACCTGATGACTCCACCACCGTGGATTGATGTTCGGCCTGGCGATTATTAACTGCTGCGTAAATATGGAGGTTGCTACTTGCTCTTCCCATCGGTGCCTTTCCTTCTCTATGCACGAACCTTGATTGTAACTCTGGGTAGTGACATTGGTAATGGGGTCCTTCGCACCCCCAACAGGTAACACGAGATTGAACCTGCGCACTGTTATGTGAATGTCTCTAAAATGAGTTCCTTCTCCTAGAACCCCTACCCCTACTAGTTGTTCCTTGAGATGGCCATGGACTAGTCTACGTCATTGGTGATGAACAAGATGCTGCACTCGCTGCCATTGAAATCCTTGCAGCTACTATCCTTGGCGTGACTCTGTTACCATATGGAGGTGGCCTTGAGCTCCCTCCCCTAGGAAATGTCCTAAGGGCCTTCCCGATGAATCCAGGACGATGCAGAAAGGTCGACCTCATACCTCCATTGAATTTCATGTGTTCTTCTGCGTAACGCTCATTTTCCACTGCTTTTTCTACTAAAGACATTTTCCACATCCACACCATAGCTTTGATCTTAGGGTTTATCCCATAGATGAAGCGTTCTGCCAGTCGTTGGTCATTATACATATATGAAACACATTTGACCAATTCCATAAATCTGATCTCATATTCTTCTATAGTTTTGTTTCCCTATACTAAGGCATGAAACGCCCCTACCTGTTGTTCCTCATAGTAGGCTGGCAGATATTTCCTTCAGAACCTCTCCTCGAAAAGTTCCCAAGACATTGTATCCGAGGTAAGATGCAGTTGTCTTTCTAGGTTACCCCACCAGTTCAAGGCGTTGTCTCTTAACTGAAAAATTGTGATCTTTGCCTTTGAGTTGGATGCATAGTCCCTCAAGGAAAAACACCTTGACTTCCAACCATCCTTCCACGCATTCACTGGCGCGACCCTCGACAAACTCCTGAAGTTTGATCTTCTACAATTCTCGAGTGATGTCTTTGGGTGGAGTTCCTCCCCTTGAATCCCTTGATGCTTATGGATAACCCATTCCAGACGGTGGATGTTCCACTTCAGTCCCTACTGGTTGTCGCCCCTTTAATGTCTCATTTATGGCCTCCAACGAGCACAGTATGAGAGCTAGTTTGGGCGATGGTGGTGGCAGCGCTGGTGGTGTTGGAGGTGCCTACGATGATGCTCCCCTACCTCGATTCCCTCGAGTCCTGACCATCCTGTATGATTTAATCTGCATCAACCAAAGTTGTCAGGGTGAGTTCAAGGACGTTTCAAATTGGTGCTACTCAAACTAGAAATAGGGTTAGGCGTAATTTTTTCTTTACTTGTCTATAAACAAACATTATTCTCTTTAGGGGATTGGCTAGGTTAGGGTTAAAGCATCTAAGATTTATTTATTCTCCTAAGAAAACTATTGACTCTCTTGCCCGGTAGCTATGCTATATTTGCGCCATACTCGCCAATTCCTTTAGCTTACTTTTCTAGTGTGTATGTCGCCTCCTTCCCGCTTGTCCTAGTCTAAGTCATTTAAACTTTTCACTTACAACTAAATATCCTCTGATGTTTGACTCGTGATATTTCCTTGGCATGTTGTACATATGCATTGAATTGCGTGTCTCGGTGACTGCAGGTGCGAGTCTTTAAGGATTGTAGAGTTTCTTTCAAGCATTGGAGCTTAGCGCTTCGCTTTGATTGGTGGAATAGAATGAAAGGGATCGATGATTGGCTCAATAAGTTGTGTGTAAGGTCTCATGATCTTGATGCTTGGATAATCAGAGTTTATACTTCGGGATACACTCTATTACCATTAATCTATTTAAGTGTAAGAATTTATTTGTAAAGACTCATGAGGGCACGTTGGTGTTAGTGCTATTCTTAAGACGCTTAGCTTGGTGGGTGGTCTTGGGTTCAAAACCCATGGACCCTCTAATATTTTAATTAACTTTTAATGTATTTTAACTTTACACTGAATACACAATTAATTTAATTAAAATTTGAATTTTTAAATATAATTAAATTTAAATTAACTTAATAAACCTTAAATTATTTTAATTACATTAACCTAAATTAACTTTACACTAAAATAAAATAAAAATTAAACGAACACACGCACAATTTATAAAATAAATTTAAAATTTAAGAAAATCAAAATAATTTGAAAACAAGTGCGTGCAGGCATGGATTCCACATGCCCATTGTTGGGGCAATTCAATTTCTTAAATTTCTTTCATTTAATTATCAACCAGGGATGCCCGTAACCTTGTGATGATGCCAACAAAATATATGCAAGAGTAGGCATCTAACTCTAATCTAAGAAAATTCAATCAAATTCTAACTCTTTCATTCCACTTAATAAGACTTAGTTGTTGTAGGAAAGAAAACACTAGCTCCCTTTCAAGAGGTCCTCTCAAGATGTTTCACAAAACCTGTCAACAATCAATATCATCAAGTAAATACTCATGCGTTGAAAATAGATACACTTAAAAAGTCTTAGTTGTTGTAGGCAAGAAAACACTAGCTCCCTTTCAGGAGGTCTTCTCATAATGTTTCAAATAACCTATCAACAATCAAGATCATCAAATAATTCTAATAAAAACAATAAAGCATATAAACCTATTCAAAGCATTAGAACAAGAAGAAAATGCTACTATGATCTATTTTGAGTGAGCTCAATTCTCCCAAGAACAAAGTAACACATAAACTAAAACATTCTAAATCTAAACTAGAGAATGGAAACTGATGTGAAAAGAAATCTTGATTCTTATTCCATCATAAGTTGGATACAATGCTCCAAGAGTCCTCCTCTTGAAATGGAGAAGGCACTCCTATTTATACAAAAATTTAAGATAACTTAGATCCACAAATCTCTCCTAGATCCACAAATGTCTCATT
>ML795314.1:40861-61762 GCA_009831015.1 Picea engelmannii
GTCACACACCTCCATCCTATATATGAGATCTGGCCTACACCACATGCCTGGTGGTATATGAGATTGAGGACCCTGACCCACTGCAGCCTCGACCATCTCCTTATCTACATTAGGCGGTGGGGGAGGAGGCATGTCCCTAAAAAATGTGCCAACATTTGCAAAATATAACACAAGTTAATAAGCAGTCAACAATTTCATTAAAAAATTTAATAAAATACATTAAAGAACATGCTGGAATAAAATTTATTCAAATTAAGCAAGACAATAAAATGAAAGTAAAAAATTAATTAAATATTACCTTGATAATATTGTGGCTCATTCATTGTGAAGAGGATTTTTAGTCATCCTCGCCAATCCATCCGCACATAAATGCACAACACTATCACAGAAACGTGATCTGCCTCACTGGATAATAAATCGAGTGCTTCCTTGGAAATCCTAGTTAGAAAATTGGGCATGCCTCTCTTGGGCATCATCTCACCCCACATGTGCATCTGCACTTCATTCATTGGCCTAGGAGTCTGACAGAAAAAACTAGGTCTCATCTATGGAAACCTCTCAAAACACAAACAAAATAACTCTAAAATGAATGGGAAGTTCGCACTCCCATCTATCATAGCACGGAATGTATCCATTGCTATACAAAACTGCCTCAAGAAAATGTAAGACCACCTAATAAGTCATGGTCTATGTATCAAAGAATACACATAATATAAAATCACGCAACTAATGTGTTGACCATCACCAATAAAGTGTGAAATGGTCTACAGTAACTGTGAGAGGCACTTAACGTCCTCTAAACTAAATGAGAAGATCTGTAACTGTCCACCAACCACCTTAAAATCACCAAGAGAAGGTATATTGTGTGCAATATACCTCTAAGAGTAGGAAAGATGACTCTAAGCTGCAACACCCACTGGGACATCAGGAAACTAGGGGAAATCCTCCCCTCTCCTAGATAGTCCAATGATAAAATAAATATCCTCGTCAGTGGGATGATACCACTGATGAGGACAAATTTTGAATGCCTTCTCATGGGAATCCCATCGACGGATCAACTGTGCAAGGAAGGTGGAATTCCCCTTCAGGGGTGTGGCCTCCTTGTAGTACTTCATGAGGCCTACATTCCTCGATAGGAGTTGTGTAGCTGTAGTACTAGGTCGAGAGTACAAATCCCTCTCCATCTCTTGGCCTCCCATTCTCGAACCATATTGTATTGGTCCAATTTTTGTTGTTGTTGCTCCATGCATTGACATATCTACATAATTAAAATATAAATTACATCAACATCATACATAAAAACATAACTTTTTTTCAGTAAATGAGAAATTTATTTCAATAATGCAAACATAAATTTTGTAAAAAAAACAAAAAAAAATTGGTGCACCTGAAAAATAGTAATGCATCACCTAGGATGTGCACACATATCTTATGCATCGCATGCAAAGTGAACTTTATTTTAGCCAGTTCATAGTAATTTTGGTACCCACCAGTGTGATATATATCACGAACACACCGCTATAACACTATCTATTTTCTATGGTGCATCTATTATTATGTATGCATTGGTGTGTTACATATAAATGATGCACCGCTCAAACAACTATCTATTTTAAATAGTGTGTATAGTATTATGAATGCACTGGTGTGTTCCATATAACCAACACATCGTTGAATGAAAACTATTTATTTTTGTCGGTGCATTCATAATAAATGCATTGGTGTGTGAGTTATAAACAACAAACCGATGCATTTATTCAGAATGCATAGGTGAAAATAAATAGTTTTTATCTACCGGTGTGTATAGTTTTATGAACGCACCGATGCGTACATATAAACTACACACTGTTAAGTTGTAACTATTCTATTTTAAATGGTGCATATATTTTTATGAACGCATCGGTGCGTTCCCTATAACCAACACACAATTGAAAATAAACTATTTATTTACATCGGTGCGTTGAAACTAAACACATTAGTGCATTGTTATCAGAAATGCACAGGTGTGTTTATTCAACATGCATAGATGAAAATAAATATCTTCCATTCAATGGTGCATATATTTTTATGAATGCATTGGTGCGTACATAAAAATGACACATCGTTTAGTGGAAACTATGTTTTTTGGATGGTGTGTCTGTTACCTCAAAGGCACCGGTGCGTTTTTGGTAAGTATGCACCGATGAAATCCATAATATGATGTACCATTGAAAATAAAGTATACATCATCAGTGCACCCTGTAAAATTTATAGGGCACGCGGTGTGATCCGAACAGCTCGAACTCACCTCGCAGATTTTTTTTTTGAAAACGCTGTAAATTTAACTCAATTTCAAAATTTAATCTGCTAAAAAGACAATGTACAAAGAAATAAAGAATTTACCCATACATTTTCTCGTTGAGGAGGCATCGTTGGGATGTAGTGAAAAGAATGAAACTTTCCCACTATATGTAAAAATTGGAATCCAACGAACAGAGCATTGAACGGAAACAATGCAAGCAACAAAAGCACTTGCAACAATGTGCTTCAATTGGGAAAAGGAGGCATCAGTGCTTGACATCTTCTCTATACTGGAAATGGTAAAAATGTTTTTTTAACATTTTTTTTATTTAACCCTATTTGAGTGCGCTCGAGTTAAGTGCATTAGTATGCACAACTGTATATAGCGCACTGTTAATTTTTAAAAACATTGTGATGATGCACCATACAGAGCGCACCGATGCGCCTCCAGGACAAATGCACATCAATCTTTTTTTTTTTTAAATGCAGGTTGTACAATTTTTTTTGTGCACCAGTGCACCCATCACGTGCACACCGGGCCCACAATCTTTTTTATTGTCCGTTTTTATTTAAAAATTGTTCTAATGCACATGCGTTAAGCACAATGGTGCTAATCGATGCAGATAGAACGCCATTTCTTTTTAAAAACGTGTGGCAGTGCCTCATATGGAACACACCGATACGCCAATAGGACAAAGTCGCATTATTATGCATTTAAAAAAAAACGCACATTGTGGAGTTGTTTTTTGTGCACCGGTGGTGCAAGGGGACAATGATGCACAGGTATGCATTTTGGAAGAAAAAGGAAAGACAATGAACTTGTTTTTTGTGCACATGTGCACCCATTTAGGGCGCACAGGAACTTTCGATCTACTTTTATATGATGTGCGTTGTTGTTTTATTTGTTTTTTAAATAACCTTGCAATGATGCACCATTGTCTATTAACATTGGTGCGTTTATATATGTTGGCGCATCGATGTGGTATAGTCTTATAAACGAACCATTAAAAATATGTCTACTAAAACATATTCTTGCACACCACCACTATAAAAGGTTTTTTGGGCTATTTTTATAGGGGCTTCTACAAAAACCTCTGTTATAGGGTATTTTCCTTGTAGTGTTTACAACTTTATGTCCAAAATTATTACATGCATAACATAAACCAAAGAACATAGTTTGAGACCTGGGATTTGAAGATATCCTGAAATGAGTCACTCTTCTAAATCCTTTTTTTTCTTGAGGCATGCTTGTTTCTTACTATCATTGATTCTGAAATATGAATCTTTTGGGTGGAGGAGTGTCCCTGTGTTCTTCCTTGTAAAACTTCTTGTCTCCTTTGACTATCTCTGCATATATTCTTGGACGTGTTTCTTGATATGTTTTTTTGGATATTGATCCCTATTCTGTATGATTGTATACAAGTCCGGACTTGTCATGATTTGGCCTTTGACTATTGATAATATCATCCAAAACTTTTGATTTGTTCTTCATGTTTTTCTTTTGAAGCTATTTTCTCAATGTGACAATCTATGCTTCCAAATTTCTAATGATCTTGTCTCTTTCTTCTAACTGTTCTTTGAGTGCTTCTTCAATTCTATTGTCTTCTTCATCTTGTATTTTCAATTTTCTAATCATATGTTCTATCTCTGTTGGCACAGGGGCAGACCCAAGGTTCAACACTTCAAAATCGCACCAACAAAACCCTAACTATTGGCCCTTTCATAAACACTTGCGAAGCAGATGAAGTCTCACCCGAGGTAGAGGGAGGGGTGGATTCAGGACTCAAGTGTCTACAACCTAGCTGGGACACAAATCTATGATCACAATACTTAACAGAGCACATAGCATTTAACATTCATCAGTATCTAACCTTTATTCACATCACAGGATCAAACCCTTATTATAGCACAACATGGTGTTCGACTAGATCTAACACATTCAGGTACTAATAACATAAAAATAGATTAGATATGGCATTCATTCATATTACTAAGCACCAAGATACTATTATCATGTGCATTTAACAGACTTTACTATACTAATCATAAATAAGGTCAATCACATAACAACCATAATGCACAAAGAAGCCATAAAACAGGATATACGTGGTTCACCCTAGCGCGGGGCTACTTCTACCAACTCTTCTTCTTCTTTATTACTTATGTCAATCTTGTTACATACTAGAGCCTCAAAACCCTACTCTTCATAGAACAAGAGATCTACGCACACCTCGCCAGATCCTCCTTCCCCAATTTAGGTTAAAACGTAAATCCTTCTTACATAGTCTGTACACAAGCTTCTTACAATCACTTGCACTTATCTCTGCAAGTTCTCACACACAACATGCACAAAGCATTCACAACTACTTGAACTTAGCACAATGCTCTGAGCTCTCCTACTTACATTTCCTAGCTTCTATTTATACCTTACAAAAGGGCCTAAGCATGGGTAAACCCATGGACTGACATCTCATACCCGTTACATAAACCCTAAACCCAAAATGCCCAAAAAAGGGGGCGATATCCCGCGGTCTCCGCTTCGACTTGTGCTCCACCTTCGACCAGCCTGTTGAAGTCCCAAAATAGGTCAAACATGACCAAGGATCTCCAAAACTTGGTCAAAGGCCAATAAGACCCCAACACTCACCTGTGACTCATCCCGAGTCACTCTGATCTAGGTAACTCTGCCTCAAAATCCTCTAGCTTATCTCAAGTTTCCTTGAATTTCTATTTCACCATGGCCTCCTACACGATGAACTCCTGAATAAATTCCTCGATCACAGGTCCTTCCAAGCATTGTTCAACTATGGTGACTACTTGTTCTAGTTCTGCTCCTCGTCCTTCAATCTCCTCAAAAAGTAGGCAAGCTACATCCTCGACTGGTTGGAGCTTCTAAGTCACTTCCATGACTTTGCTATGTATGGCATGGACCTTTTGCTGAGCCATGCACTGTTTTTGGGATCTTTTCATCCTCTCAATTGCTGACAGGATTTTCAACTCCGCTTGTACTATTGTTGCTTGTTTTTTTGCCTCCTGGAGTTGTGACTCCAGTGTCTTTAGTTTAGGGTCCTCTATAAGGCGCTCATAAGTCTACGCACTTCGACTATTAAGTTGTTTACATTCCAAGGTTAATGCCTTGATTCTCTGGATTATTCTTCAGGCGGTTTCTTCTCTCTGGTCTCACACTTCCTATGGAGTGCTTGGCACTGTTTGTAGATCCAATTCTATTACTCTCTATTGAAGCTGTTGGATGGCTTCAAAAAGCCTCACCACTTGATTTTCCATTGGGTCTTCTTCCATTTTCTCTAAGCCCATCACAGATCAAAGTTCTTTGTTGACTTCTTCTCTAACTCCAACCTGCTCTGCGAGCAATTGTTCTTTCTCTTTCTAGATCTGTGATCTATCCTCTTCAAAATTTGTTTGGAGGTCATCCTTCTCCTGTTGCACAACTTGTCGTTGCTCGATGGCTTCCTCTTTTTCTTTCTTTAGAGCTTCTGTGGCCTGCTCTTTTTCTTCCTAGACACAATGAAGCTGAGCTTTGGTTGCATCGGCTATTCTGCAGAGTTGGGTAGGCTCATCTCCTAGCTTTGTTTCTTTTGATGGTGGGGGTATAGTAGACACTACACGACTAGAGTGAAGGGCTTGTTGTACCTCTCTCAGCTCTGCTTCAATCCTTTAATACATGGTCTCTTTTTTTTCTTCATTGCGTTGTAAAATATCTTCTAAGGTATATGATAAAACAACGATGATTAGGTCGATGCCATCCACTGTGACCACAGTCTGAATCTTGGGCTTGATAGCTTTGGACTTCTTCCATGAAGAGGGTTTCATGGGGGAAACCTTCCTTTTATTAGATGTCTCTGTTTCATCAGGGGGATTCTGAGGCAGTGTTGCTTCACCTTGTTTCTTCTTATCTTCTTCTCCCTTATCCTCTTTCTTTTCTACTTCATCACCACCTCCTCCTCCAGGTGAATCTTAAGCAGTCTCTTCTGATGCGTTGTTTAGCTCTTGTACCTCTTCGTTCTTCTTCCTTCTTCTACTACTAGGTGCATCATACTCTTCGAGAGTGACCACCGGACTTTTAATTAGGTCGGGGTCAGACAGTTCTTCCTAGTCGACCGGGATAAGGAACTCTGTGGGCCATTCCTTAGTGATTTACTCCATGTCCTCTGTAAGCTTATAGTATGATTGAAGTTATTCTTTATGCTTGTCTCCACACACAGTGATATAAATAAAATGTATATCTATGTGGAACTTTACTATTGGCCTGAACCTGTGAAGGGTGTTCAATGTCATACTGGGGATGGAATCAATAGACCTCTTTAGTTGTAGGTAGTATCCATGGAACACCGGGTTTGACTACCATTTTTTCCCCATATCGCTCGAATACCATAGCATGGTGAACTTTGCAGCTAGTGGTTCGAATGGATCAATGTTAGGGAAGGTATCTCCTTCCAGCATCTCCAAAGAAATGAATGTGATGAGGATCAATAGTCAGCTAAAATGGAACTCATAGACCTAATCTTGAGCTTCACGAAAGGCTTTTTCTAACTGGTTAACTAGGTAGCTTGCCCAATTCATTTGTATCCCTTCCACACATTTTCCTTTGAGGTAAACGACAAACCCCGTGGCCTGCGTGGGTCTGTTCTTCTTGACTAGATTACCAGAAATCAACTGGAAAGTGAGGCGCACTGCGCCATTTTGAATGGAGGCTACCTTGTAGCCTCATTTCCCCTTCTCCACATCGCCCTAGGTATCTTTTATCCCATGTGCCAGGGCATGATTTGCAGCCTTCCCTGGATAAAATTTTTGTGGGTCTGGTCCTTTCATGCTTAAGTCGGTGATCCTATGGATCAGTGTTGGATCCACGGTGATGCATTTGTCCAACCACATATAACTTCCATGGAAGCATGATAACAAGATTTTAACACACATGTCAACCTTCTGGTGCCTTCCAAAGTGGGTTATTTTCATCACATTCACGATAGTGGACCTCGCGCTGTCCATGGTCCAAGGTTGGGGGATTATCCTCGAATTCTTCCCCCTTGTATTTGTCAAATATTTGTGAGGTGCAAGCATGCCATAGCTCTTGTGGTCTCCTAAGTTATAGTTGTTGATATTCAAGGTTAGGATCCTTTCCAATTGTGGTTTAACTATGCATATCCCCTTCGGGAGGTACACAATAATCATGGTGTAGTTGAAGTCCCTCAAGACACTATCACGACTCACCACACCAGCCAGGGGTGGGATGTAGTTGGGAATTATGGATGGGATTAACTTCACATTCTCCAAGTCATCATGATGTTTGTTTTGTTTCTCGATCGTAGCTTGGGATGGTGCAGATCCATGAGAAGTTGACAGGGAGGCTTGCACTCCTCTCATTGATGAAGCTTTAATTACTATGTACATGACCTTTTCAGCCATTAGATAGATTATAATTTCTTCTATGGACTTTTCCACAACACTGCGCTCACCCAACATACACACTCTAGATCAAATATCTCAAGTCAATGAACAAGTACTCAATGCAATAGAAAAGGTGGTGAAGTCTCAATCAACACAACACGGTAGAATTAAGCTCTCTGTGGGCTCGAAGAATCATTGTTTACAAAATTTTTCTCTGTGCAATGTTTGACGGGATAAATAGGCAATGTCATAACGATTTCTTCCAACGAGTCAAAAATCTTTAATCAATGCAATTCCATCTGTTATGGCACGGTCCCAATGGTCCAATGGTAAGATTTCAGGCCATAACTACTTTTCTAACCATTTGGGAGTGTCGGTCTAATAGTCATAATTCCTCCACCGGTTATATTTCTCCGTCATGGCGAAGTGCCAATCTGTGTTGTTCTGGTATTCCGACGAAGTTCAAGTTCTGGAAACCTTCCTTCTGCGAAGTCCTTTCTGGAACTTCTTACAATTTGTCTAACTTTTATTTCTTCTTGATGAGCTTTCTAGCCTTCTTTCCTGTAATATAAGTTATTGGGTTCCTCTTTCCATTTTGATTCTTATCTTCTCTTGGAATAGTAACTTCACGTTGTTGATGATATCTCATAGGGTTCAAGGGTGATACCTCTTCTCTATCTGGGGTAGGTGCTCTACTTTCCTGTATGGACAATTTTTTCAAGTTTGTCTGTGTTCTTTCAACTTCGACATCCAAGTCTCTAGTCCTTAGTATCTTCGACTTGTTTTCTTGTTCTTTTATTAAGTTCTCTATTCTCCTAGTTATGAAATCCTTTAATTCTTTATTTTTTTCTTCTAGGGCTTCCTCTTCTTTTCTTCGAGTCTGATCTTTATCAATATAGGTTTTTCCTAGAAATATAGCAAATGGGGCATTGTTCTCAATGAATTTAATGACCTCAAATTCTTCCTTTGTTGATGATCCATGAGAACTCATAGGTATCTGGGTGAGTCTTCCACATAGGGTTATCAATTTTTCTTTAAAAAATCCTATTCCTCCCAACGAAGAAACCATAGTAGGCTTTCCCAGGATTTCCCAAGTTCTTTTTATCATAATATTCACCTGTGTTTCCTCATCCAGAATACAATCTATGTCTAAGTCTCCTATTCTTGTTTCTATACATTCTTTCTCTTTTAAGATCTCTGATAGATTGTTGTCTATGTGATCATTCAAGGTTTCTTTCATCTGCAATAATACAATCTATGATTCTTTCTGGGGTTCTTCCATAGTCTTAGTCTCTTGGCCTTTTTCATAGTTTTCTTGTTCCATATTCATCCTTTCAACCTTAGCAATCATTCTAGGGAAATCTAGAACTTTATGGTCCATAGATTTACAACAAAGATAACTAGGTCTTCTACTAGGGCATTCCTTAGCAAGATGTCCCGGCCTTTTGCAACTGTAGCAAAGGGTTAATCCTCTTTTTCTCTTAAATGGTCTCAAATATTTCCTGTACTGCACACTAGGATCATAGTAACTAACCTGGAAAAAAATATTTCTAGGATACTGCATCCATTTGTTAGTCCAAACATTCTTTCTATGCATAGGAATAACATATCTTTCACTATTTCTATCAGATCTACTCATATCAAATATGTTTTTTTCTAGTTGTGCCCTAGTTTCTAGACTAGGCCAAAATCTATCAATCATTCCTATATCCATTCTTTCAAAACAAAAATTTTCACTTATCTTACCTTTAACAGAGCACAAAGCTTTCAGATCTTGCCATTTTAATAAAAAAAATTCACTGTTCTTACCTTTGGCACAGCACAAAGATTTTAGATCTTACCTCTTTTAACAAACAATTTCACTATTCTTACTATTAGTAGAGCACAAAGCTTTCAGATCTTACCTTGTTTCCTCATATTTGATTCCTTTCTTAGCACAGAGATTTACAAGTCAAGTGGGATACTGCGCACTAAAAAAACAGATCTACTCACATATATTTTTTTTTTCCTTGGTTCCCAGAAATCACAGTTTCATATCCTGACAATCACAATTTCAGTTCCCAGGCAAAGGAACCATTTTTTGGCATAAGGGAAAACCCGAGGTTCAATGCTTCAACAACGCACCAACAAAACCCTAACTACTGGCCCTTTTGGCAACACCTGTGAAGCAGATAAAGTCTCACTCGAGGTAGACGCAGGGGTGGTTGCAGGACTCAAGTGTCTACAACCTAGCTGGGACACATATCTATGATCACAATACTTAATAGAGAACTTAGCAATTAACATTCATCAGTATCTAACCTTTATTCACATCGCAAGATCAAACCCTTATTACATAACAATGCAGTGTTCGACTAGATCTAACACATTTAGGTACTAAGCACATCAAAATAGATCAGATCTGATATTCATTCATGTTAATAGGCACCAAGCTACTATGACCAAATACATTTAATAGGCATTACTATACTAAGAATAAATCAGGTCAGTCACATAACAACCATAATGAAAAAAGCAACCACAACATAGGCTATACGTGGTTCACCCCAGCGTGGGGCTACGTCCACCAACTCTTATTCTTATTTATTGCTTCTTTCAATCTTCTTACATGCATAGAGCCTCAAAAACCTACTATTCATAGCACAGGAGATCTACGTGCACCTCACTATATCCTCCTTCCCTGAGTTAGGTCACAACACAAAGCCTTCTTACACTGTTTGTAGACAAGCTTCTTATAATCACTTGCACTTAGCTCTGCAAGTTCTCACACACAGCATGCACGAAGCATTCACAACTACTTGCACTTAGCACAATGCTTTGAGCTCTCCTACTTACATCACCTAGATTCTATTTATACCTTACAAAAGGGCCTAAGCATGGGTAAACCCATGGGCCGACATCCCATACCTGTTACATAAATCCAAAACCGAAAATGCCTTAAAAAGGGGGAGAGATCCCACGATCTTCACTTCAACTTGTGCTTCAGCTTCGACCAGCCTGTCGAAGTCCCAAAAGAGGTCAAACATGGCCAATGATATCCAAAACTTGCTCAAGTACCAACAATCTCTTTAGAGTTGGAATTTTGAGATTCCTCTATTCTTTTTAGTTATGCCTATAGTGAATTGTTTTTCTTCTTTTCCCTTTTTATAACTTCTATGGAACTCATCTGTTCTTCTTTGTAGTCAACTTCTACCTCTTCATATTATTCTTCGGTGATTTCTTCATTGAAGTCTTATACTACCATGAATAGAACCCTTTGTCTCACTTCCACTATCTTAGTCTTCGTCTAATGAGGTGATATCTTTTTTTCTGCAAAAGATTTTGTTAAATTTTTTTTTTCTTTGTACATTTGTTTTCTATTTAAATCATCTTATTGATTTCTTTTCTTTTTATTATGTGGACATTTGTTAGAAAAATGGCCATCACAATTAAAACAAATCAATGGAAGTTTACCTTTGTATTTGTAGTCGGTTTCCTTTTCTAGTCTTCTGACAAAGTTGGCTACTTCATCATCTTCTGAGATGTCACTATTGCTGCTATCTTCTTTTTCCTTTTTCTTTCCCTTTTTCTTTGATTTCTTGGATGCTTTGAATGTTTCTTCTTTTATAACTAGATTCTCCTACTCAGTTCTCATTTCATAGGCTATGAAAATTCCATGTAGTTCATCCATGCTTATTGAATCCAAATCTATTCTTTCTTCTAGTGCTAAGATATTAGGATCAAATCTCATTGGAAGATATATTAGTACATTTTGAACACTTATAGATTCATCAACTTCTTCTCTCAATCCTTTGATTTCATTTATTGTTTCATCAAATCATAAGAATTAAGATGAAATATTGTCATCTTCCTTCATCTTTAGTTATTCAAATTGACCTTTGTAAGTTTGAAGCTTTGTTGCCTTGATTTTTGCATCTCCTTCATAAACATTCTTAAGTTTTTCCCAAATCTCCTTTGTGGGGCTGCAATGCATAAATTGGACATATACCAAATCACCAAGACCATTCAAAATTGCATTTTTGGATTTTGAATTAATTAGATTGAGTTTCCTTTCGTTGTCATTTGTTGGCGAAACTATTGGTTCTTTATATCCATCTACAACTGATTGACAAACCTCAAATTCATGTGCTTGTACATATGTTTTCACCCTTCTAATCCAGAATGCATAGTTTTGTCCACCAAACTGTGATATTCCATTTTTATACATATTGTTGCTCTCAATGATCTACCTTTTAGTGGTTAAACAGATTTATGAAGGAACCTGCTCTAATACCAATTTTTGGACTACTGAGAGGGGGGGTGAATCAATAATAGATCTTTTTAATCCTTTTAACCACACTATGTAAGTCTTATTTATCCTTATGATAAATATACAATTATCATTCAACAAGTACACAATAAAAAAAGCATCAACAATGGACATTCATACACATACATAGTACACTAGTATTTTTATGTGGAAACTCAATGCGAGAGAAAACCATATAATTTTTTTCCTTATATGTATTTAAGAATTACATTAATTGGAAGTACCAACTTCCTTTTTTCTCTAGCCACAACTGGAAGGAGGCTCTAACCCCCTATATTTTTAGGCTACAACCTGAGGGAAGCTCCAACTCCCTAATTCTATGGCTACAACCAAAAGGAGGCTACAACCCCTTATGTTCTTCAATAAACCAGAAGGTGGCTACAACCACCTATCCTTTCCTCATTGCCACCTATCCAGAAGTGTCAAATGACGAATCCACTACCACACTATCACTGTGATATATACCATTGTAAACCTCTACTAACAACCTATAGCCAACATGTGCCAAAAGCATGTAATCAATCATGTACTAGAAATCAATATGTACCAACAAATACCAATAGGTACACGACTTGTATATACTGCACCTTGCGTATGTATGTGCCCTGTCTATATTGCAACATGCATATGTACATGTCCTATCTATACTGAAACATGTGTACACCCTTAGAAATCTAGAGTTTTCACCTTTTTTAAAACTTCAGACACTTTGCTACCTCTGTCACATCAACCTACAACCTGTCACTATGTCTTATCTATAGTTCTTCCCTGTGCATACATCATCTTACATATCTCATAACCAAGTTGCATCTATATCTTTCTAGTCATATGCCATACATGTGTGTACAATCATGAACAAGTGTAATAACCCTCACATGGACTAGACACAAAACCCTCACTAATATACAACCTCACACTACACCAACAACTTCACTACTACCTCACAACTACAAGATCTCAACCATGTACCACAAAAACCCTCAACCATATGCCAAGAAATACAAGATGTGTCTCAACACTAATAAGATGCACTATTGATAAATATCAAATATAGTAACATTGTATTTCTGTATATCTGTCTTATACAATAAGTTCCATACAACCAATAACCTCTCTAGAGAATATCCTCAAACCCCCATAACTATATCTCATGTAGACAATAACATCCAACTATACATTGAAATAAGACATACCTTTTAAACCTATAGATAGATTTGTTGTACCTGAACATTGTAGACCTTGCTGGGAGCTTGCTTTCAAATTCTATAGACTTGACATATTCAGCTTCTCAATTTTTCATGGATTTTCCTAAATGTACATGCCTTGTTATACTTCCAGCCCACATATGTATGTGCCCTTCTCCACTCCAACCTGTGTACTATTGGATTACTAAGAGAGGGGGTGAATCAATAATAGAGTAATTTAATCATTTTTAACCATATAATCCAAGTGTTATATCAATGTATCATTATCATCCAATAACTGCAGAGTAAATAAGCAATGAAAAAATGAACAATCATACACATACATAGTACACCAATGTTTTACGTGGAAACCCAAAGTGGGAGAAAATCACATAATTCTTTTACTTATATGTATTGAAGAATTACATTCATTCGAAGCACCAACTTCCTTTGTTTTCCAGCTGCAACTGGAAGGAGGATCCAACCCCCTAGTTTCTCAGGATACAACTTGAGGGAAGCTACAACTAGAAGCAGGTTAAACCCCCCTATGTTCTTAGACTACAACCAAAAGGTGGCTACAACCACCTGTCCTTGCCCCTTCCAACTGCCCTTAAGTAGTAGTAGAATGATGGAACCATTGTCACACTATCACTATGAGATATATCGATGTAAACATGTACTAATAAACCTAAACCATGCATCAACCATGCATCAACCTGTACCTCAACCTGTAATTAAACTGTACCATAAACAAGTGCATCAACCATGTACCAACCTATACCAAACAACTTGTAATCAACCTGTACCATAAACAAGTGCATCAACCATGCAACAACCTGTACCTCAACATGTACCATGAACAAGTGCATCAATCATGCACCAAACTTGTACAAATAACTTGTCACAACAAAGTTTCCAAACAGCCTATCAAAACAACCTATCTCATCAATCTTATCAAACAAATCAGATCTACTCACCAAGATCAATCACCAAGAGAACTCTCAAATATGTGCATCAACCAAGCATAACACAACAACTCATAATCATCACCAAGATCAATATGTGCTTCTAATAATACAAGTATGCTACATCATCCATAAACCATGTGTCAACAATACTACTAACAAGTGCCTCCAACCATGTACCAAGTATGTGCCAATCATGTATCAACTACTCATCAACTATGACTCATCAATATATACCAACATCATCAACTATACACCTCATGTATGTGCCAACTCATCAACTACTTGTCTCGACCATGTGCTCAACATGTACCTCAACCAAATGCCCTCATCAATTTCATCATCCAAATATGACTTGTAACTCTGCAATAGACTTGGTTTATATGATCACATACCTACAAACCTTCCTTAACTTTAACAACAAGAGACTATCATTTTCATCAAAATTTTCTTTAGTCTCACATGACTAGTTTTGGATTAGTCAACAACCCTAACTTGAAATAATCCTAACTATGTACCTGTAATGAATAAAGATATGAAAATAGTACACAATGTTGACCCATTTATCACTATACTGTCATGAAGTATTGATTAATTTATCAAACTGTACTTTTGCTAACTGATTGATCTGAATCAGTCTTCTTGAATTCTTCAAGCTGCTCGAAGGATGATTCTTTGGTCTGTCACAACTATTGCATAGAATCCCCCTGTCTAATATCCATATTACTAGTGAGTCTCTAAGTTGGATGGATTAGAACAATTTCTTCTCTGATGTGTATTCATCATCATTGTCATTGGTAGATTCATCATCATCTTCATTGCTATATTCATTAACTCTCTAAGCTCTAACTTTTTTCTTTCTATTTGTGGATTCATCTTTCACTACAATGCCTGAAAGTACAATCCCTTCAACCTATTCCTTATTTACATGTCCTTCATTTCTTTCAGTTATTTTCCAAACCTTTATGTATCTCACATCTTTCCTTTTCTTTGTAGAATTTTCTTCATCTCATTTTATTGTCAATCTTGCGATCTCTGGTGCCTGGTCTTTGTTCACATGTTCTTCATGTTTTCTTATCCATAATTTCTTATATTTGATATCAGTATTCTCTTTCATGGAAGTATCGATCATGCTTCTACAATCATTGGATATGTGTCCATAGTTATGACATTTGTAACACTCAATGTTACATACGACCACATAGGCACTTCTTTCTTGAACATTTCTTTTATAATCCCTACAATTTGCAACCTTATGTCCAAAGTTAGTACAATAAAAACAATTACCATAAAATAAATTTGCATACCTGGGAGTAAATGATCTTCTTTGTGGCGTAGTCCTTCTAAATTTTTTCCTTGACTAATCATGATCATGATTGAAGCTTATTTGTGGCTTGAACATGGATGGTCTTCTTTAAGATGTATCTTCAATAGTTTTCTTAGATTCTAGTTGACCATGATTCCTTCCTTTGAGTACTTCTGCATAACTCTTTCTATTTTCTTCATTCTTATTTTCTAGCAACCTAGAGTGCTTCTCTTCATTCTCTATAACTGATGTGGATGTGTATGTCTCTTCAACGTTCTTATTGAGATTGACGATTTTACTTCTCAATGTGACAACTTCTTCTTCAAGCTTCTCAACCTCTTCTTCTTTCTTCACTATCTAAGACTTCATGACTTCTTATGTTATTTTCACTTCTTCAAGATGAGTTTTTAATGTGATTATTTCTTCTTCAAGTCCTTTATCTTCTTGACCAAACTCTACCTCAAGCTAGTTTAGATCGTTAGTTCTTTCCTTAAGATGATCTGTCAATATCTTCTCTCTCATTTCTACTTCTTCCTTCTATGTTGCTATGTTGGTTTCCAAACACTACTTTTTATAATCAATATTTTCTTCGATATTTCTAGCTTCTTCTAGCTGAGTTCTTAAGTTCTCGATGACCTATTGGGCTTCTTAAAAAATGTGAATACTTTCCTTTTGTTTCATCAATTCTTTCTTGAGTGAATTGTTTTCTTCTCTTTGTTCATCTAAATCACTAAGCAATTCTTCTTCATAATTGTCTTCCTTTTCAATTAGTTTTTCTGTCTCATTTCCTTCATGGAATTCTATTTTAAGATGTCCACGTTTTTCACAATTAAAAAAAAACAACATACCTTTGGTGATTATGTACTCTTCATCTTCAGAATCTGCTTGACATGGTGAACATAATTCTTCTTGATTTGTATCTGCATCTTCTTTAACATTTTCTGAATCTGTGATGGGTGAAGAATATATGTCATGTAACTTATCCCATAGTTCTTTTGTTGATGAACATTTACCAACCTTTTCTCTTACCGGATTACGTAATCATTCCTAGATGAAATTCATTGCTAGTGTGTTATTCTTCCTCAATTGCTTCTTGGATGAAGTTTTTTCCCTTTTTGAACTATCATATCCTGTAACAACTAATAGCCAAATATAATGTCTCTGGGCATGTAAAAATACTTTTGTCCCTGTGCTCCACATCTCATACTTAAAACCATTCTGACCATTAAACATTGGTACTCCATTCTCATAATAATCCATGATCTCCTTCTAGTGGTTAAAGTGTTTCTTGAAGGAACCAACTCTGATACCAATTGTTGGATTACTGATAGGGGGGTTGAATCAATAATAGAGCAATTTAATCATTTTTAACCATATCATCCAAGTGTTATATCAATGTATCATTGTCATACAATAATTGCAGAGTAAATGAGAAATGAACAAATGAACAATCACACAGTACACCAATGTCTTACATGGAAACCCAAAGCGGGAGAAAACCACAAAATGATTTTTCTTATATGTCTTGAATAACTACATTCATTGGAAGCACCGATTTCCTTTGTATTCTAGCTACAATTGGAAGGAAGCTCCAACTCCCTAGTTTCTCAGGCTACAACCTGAGGGAAGCTCCAACTCCCTAATTCTATGGCTACGACCAGAAGGAGGATAAAACCCCTTCTGTTATCTTGCTACAACCGGAAGGTGGCTGCAACCACCTATCCTTGCCCCGTCCAATTGCTCTGATGTAGTAGTATAATGATGGAACCACTGTCACACTATCACTATGAGATATACCATTGTAAACTTGTACCAATAAACCTAAACCATGCATCAACATGTACCATAAAAAAATGCATCAACCATGCACCAACATGTACCAAACAACCTGTATTCAACCTGTACCATAAAAAAGTGCATCAACCATGTGCCAACCTATACCAAACAAACTGTAATCAACCTGTACCATAAACAAGTGCATAAACCATGCACCAACCTATACCTCAACCTGTACCATGAACAATTTCATCAACCATGCACCAAACCTGTACAAATAACTTGTCACAACAACTTGTCACAACAACTTGTCCAAACAACCTATCACAACAACTTGTCTCATCAATCTTATCAACCAAATCAGATCTACTCACCAAGACAACTCTCAAAGATGTGCATCAACCAAGCATAACACAATAACTCATAATCATCACCAAGATCAATATGTTCTTCTAATAATACAAGTATGCTACATCATTCATAAACCATGTGTCAACAATACTACAAACAAGTTCCTCCAACCATGTACCAAGCATGTACCAATCATGTATCAACTACACATCAACTATGACTCATCAATATGTACCAACATCATCAACTATACACCTCATGTATGTGCCAACACATCAACTACGTGTCTCAACCATGTACCTGACATGTACCTCAAACAAATGCCCTCATCAATTTCATCATCCAAATCTGATTTGTAACTCTATAATAGACCTAGTGTATATGATAAAATACCTACAAACCTTCCTTAACTTTAACAACAAGAGACTAACTTTTTCATCAAACTTTTCTTTAGTCTCACATGACTAGTTTTGGATTAGTCAACAACCTTAACTTGAAATAATCATAAATACGTACATGTAATGAATAAAGATACAAAAATAGTACACAATGTTATTCAGTTTTTTCTATGCAATTCCTCCAGGTGTCACTACTTGGAACCTCTCACAAAAGGAGTTATAGGAAAAATGGCATATGTTGTTGAATTCTGACTTATTCTAGAGAGCGACATTGTAGAGCGTGCCCCGCATGAAATATTTGTTGAATAGATCTAAAAATGTTACCATGAATACTACAAAATATTATCTAACCAACACATTTGATATTACAAAATTTGGATCTATTATGAAGAAATTATGATTTTTTTACCCGAAACACTTGTTTTAGACTAGTTTCAAGACTAGCCACAAACCCTATTTTTCAGGGAGTGTAACTCCAAAAATACAATGACCCACAAGATGAAATGTTTACCACGGATACCTGGATATGTTTCCTCAATGGCCTATCAACTACATAGTCTGAATCATTCTATAAAAAATGTTATCATGAAAACAATGAGATGACCTGTAAATAACATACCTTAGAAAGCACCATCAAAATAATTTATCCTCCCTTGAATTTTGGCCTTCTTTTCTTCACCTTCCCTCTGAAATCCGGCTTAGATATCCTTTGGTTACCTCATTCACCTATATATATTCAATATTCTCAAGTGTGATGTAAAATGAGAGAGCCTTGCCTCTTATTTATACTCTCCAAATATCTTCTTTAGAAGCATCTTCTAGGTCACTTAACCCATTTCTACGTCACTTAACCTATTTCTTGGTCACTTAACCCATTTCTTGGTCACTTAACCTATTTCTAGGTCACTTAACCTATTTTCCTCATTTTAGGGTTAACCACTTTCCATAATTAGAAAGTTCTCCATTACCTTATCATTAGAATATTCCTCCTTGACTTTGTCACCTCACTTTATCATTTAAATAGTCTTATTTGATTTTGTCACTTCATTTTATTATTTAAATAATAATTCTTGACTTTGTCACTTTACTTTATCATTTAAATAATAATTTCTTCTTTGCAATCTCTTTGACTTCTTTCTCCTTTTGGGGCTTCAAGCCAACATATGAGGGTCCTCCAACTTCATAAGGCCATAACTCTCAAACCGTGAGGAGTTATGTGATGTTCCACATTGTTATAACCCTAAATTGCACCACACATGCTTACCTGGCATCAGGCCAACTCATATCCATTCCTTGCCAAAGCCATGCTAAGGAACCTCTTTGAAAATCCTTTTGAGTTAAGTCAAACGTGCCCTAACTCACTACTGCACGCGTTGGAATGCTGGTAGGCCTACTACTGCACGCGTTGGAATGCTGGTAGGCCTACTACAGCTCGCGTTTACCTAACAAAGAACAAAAACAGGTAAGTTACCAACAGGAAAAAAAGCTATGGGTCAGTTAACTGAAACTCTCAGCCATGCATGGTCGAGAGTTCGTCCAAAACCCTAGCTCCTTCTAGCCTATAAAAGAAGGGGTAGGGGTACTATTTGGAGGAGGAAAAAGATAGCGAAGAAACTCTGCCCAATTGCCGAATCCATTTGTCCCAACCCGTTATCCTTTCCTCAAGCTTAAGGAGAATTAAAAAAAAGCAGTTGGAGGACAAAGAAGAGGAGGAGCCTAGGATCAGGATCAAGGAACGGTGGCCGGTCTCAACATTGATTGTAAGTTGATTCATCTTGAAAATAATAAAGAATACTTTTCCCGTCCCAATGCATGAATTATATATGTTTTATTCGATTTATGCTTAATCTCTAACCCTCAAGTAGAAAAATAGCATGCATGCGTAGTGTTTTGTCTTGATTGCAGGATTGTCTTTGGAAGGAGCAGCGCAAGTAAGCAGCCAAAGGGCAATGGAGGATCTACACCAAACATCAGTCAAAAGGTTAGTAGGTCCTTTCCATGCTTGTGTGTGAAAAAGGGGTTTGAGTTTTGGGGTAATAGGTTAAAAGTGATTTCTTTAAGGTCATGATCTGCATGCAAGTCTATCCCTAGCTTGCTAGTCTGTAGGGTATTATTTCCCCACAACAGAATTGGAAACTCCACTGGGGATTACTCTTTAGGGTTTTTTCGGATTTAGTTGAAGGTTTTTTGGTAGTTTAAAGGATTGGATTTTCTGTTTCTTTGCATGTCTGTTTTCTGTTAGGTCAGAGCTAGCAGGGAACCTGGTTGTTTATACCAGTTTTTCCTTGATTGTTCTTGACGATAATTATCGGGACACACAGATGTACACGTGGCCTGTAGAAGGCCTGCACGCGTGTGATCCGCGCCCTAATCTCTTATAGCTCGCGTATGAACGCTTGTTGTAGAGGTTTCAGTAGCATGTAAGAATCAGAGAGCTTAAGAGGCAGTCCCCTCTTCCCTATCAGAATTATACATTCTCAGGGAGCTTTCTGGATCCTTTCTGAGTCTTGCTAGTTCACTGTCTTGTCTCAGTTTGCTTTATTGTGTTTTGTTATCCTTTGCAATTATTTTTCTTTTATGTTCAAGAAGAAGCATCCAAGCCTTCAAAAGACCCTGGTTGTCAATACCAAGGGCCTCTTCCAGGTCTGGTCTGCCTATGTTTATATTTGTCTTAGCATTCATACATACACGTGTACTGTACAAGTTCAGCTCGCGGGTACCCGCGCGCTGTTATAGCTCAGCACGCGTTTGCACGTGTGTTGTTTCAGTGACAGTAGCGGGCTTGACTGGTTGCTTTTCATCCTGGGTGGGGCAATCATCCCCTCTTGTGGTGAGAAGTGTTCCTCTCAAGGGTGTGAGTCTAGAGTTTCACAATCAGTAGGTTAGGGACTCTTATCCTTAGCCTATTTTTTCTTAGTTGATTGTT
>ML795314.1:61812-96324 GCA_009831015.1 Picea engelmannii
ACTTTAAGCCAAAATTTTATTTTGTTTTCTTGGTTTTGTGCTTGTCAACATTTTTCCTTTGTTGCTTCATTTAGCACTTAAATAAATAAATAAAAATTATCTCTTTTTCATTTGCTTCTTTGTTTGAAGATTGTGTTGGTGCATCAATAGCTAGGAAGAAGTCTTTTGTTCATAAGTTTTTGCAGTGAATTTAGAGCATAAGTAGCTCGTAGATTGAGAGAAATTCCTTTATGTTTGTTGTATGAAATCTTAGAAAAATTGAAAAGAAAAAGAAATCTTTCTTGGTGAAAAGTTGTTGGTTTTTGTATTTTTTGTAAAAGTTTTTGTTTCCAAGAATTTCTTATTCATTTTGCTTTGAGTCTTTACACACCATTAGTTTCACCTTCATACCTTGTGACATAAAAAATCCCATAAAAGCAACGCTAATTTAAAATCTATTAGACTTTTTATTTGTAGGGTTCACAAACTAGCTCAGGACTAGGGCCTTGGAATAGGTTGGAGAGAAAACCCAACATTGGAGTCTGTGATAGGGAGTGTAGAATTCTAGTTACGTGGAATTTATCTGGGACCCCCCTCTAACATAGGGGCTAAACGCGAGGTCGCGTGAGGAAAGGTAGCGGAGATAACCCCTCCAAAGCCGGACCAAGCATAGTGGAGAACACATATCGAGGATTTGTTAAGGGATTCCATCGCTTGCATTTGCCACGAGGCTTCGTGGGTCTTGAATCCGTTTGAGGTCCTCAGTTGTCTTCCAGACCATTGGCTCTCGATACCCTTGATATTTTTTGGGCTTGATACCCTGCTCATTGTGGTCTACCTGACTATCGACAGTACCCGCCTGGTGACTGTTCGCGTGCTGACAAACTAGTTGCCAATCTTTTTAGGGACATACACAGGTGATTGCGGGGGTATACCATGGTACCTAGGACAGAAATCGAGCCACGCTTTATAGAGTATACCTGGAGGGTGCTTCCGTTTTTGAGTTGCGCTTGCACCTGTAAGTTTCTCTAGTGTTGGTTGTTGTAACTGTTCTTCCAACTAGTTTAGTGTTTGCTTGATTTATCTCATAGGGGCTTATTTTTTAGTGTGTGTTACTGTTTGATCATGTAGAATACCTTAGCGTGTCATGGATATTCTCACACAGTGGAGGATTCAGGGCTCCCCCAGTCACGAAGGCTTCTAGGCCTACCGCCGGTTATACTGGAGCCACCCCTGCCACCATTGAGGCGGAGGCTAGACCAACAAGGGTCTTTCGAAGCAACTGGGTTACAAACCATTGAGCCCAAACAACTCCTGGAGGAATCAACTGCCAATATTGGTTTGGTTGAAACCCCAACCACTAATACTTGGCCACAAGTTATTGTGCCAATTCAATTTTACGAACGCTTGTCAGTGCCTCACATAGCTATGGCAACAAACGTCGTTACTTCCTCTAGGAATTCTTCCATTCCCACCACTATTGTCACCACAGGAGAAGAATATCCTAACTTTCCATCGTCAGTCCAAGCCACCACGGTCTCGACTGCAACTACGTCACATAGTGGACTGACCCCATCTATCGTGGTGGCCACACCTCCCTTCACACCTAGTGCGGCAGGCCCTCTATTTTCATACGGTATGCCTAGTTCGGGCACAAGTCCTGCACTCACTCACTCCACTTTACAGACTTTGGGTCTAGGGGCAGGGAGCTTTAACGCTTCTCTGCAAGGTCAAATTGGGGGTATTCCTATCCCTTTCAATGATTTTCCTTACATTGGAGGTCATATCTCTCCTTCGTCCCCTTCTCTTGGTGGTCTGCATCAGCAGTCCGTCGGGCAGCCTGCACACACAAGTTCATTGGATTCAGGAGTCAAGGAACACCTACGCAAACTTTTCCAGTAGGTTCGTCACTGTTTGTTTCGAACGAGACGTTTGGTAACAACACTTTCGCATCCACTGCTTTCCCATCCGGGGCACACCCATTTTTGGATAGTCTACTCCGGCACAGGGTACTATTCCTGCGCTGGGGGCACATATACCAGGACCTTGGAACTCAGGACAAGGATTCGTTCCTTCCTCTGGAATGTCGTTCTGGGGTAATTCTTTCCATGGTCAATGGAACCCCAGACAGACTTCTATGCCTCTCCCATCAGGACTAGCATGGGGTAATCCTTCCCAAAGTTCGTCAAACATGATGAATACCCAACATCCTATGTCCTTCATGGGGAATCAACCAATGATGTCTCCATAGATGCAAAATCCTTACGCTGGTCAGGGCTATGGTTTCTACCAGAATTCGGGCTAGCAGCCAAACTTTTCCTGGCAACCTGGTGCTAGTCAAACTCTAGGACCCTTTTTCCCAGGCTATCAGCAGCAACCCAAACTACCATTCCTGGCGATGTTACACTTTCCATATTTGACACGATTTTTAAATGATCCTATCTGTCACGATCCGCGTTGGCCTCCTATGCCAATGAAGTTTCCTTCGGACATTCCAAAGTTTGAGGCCAAGCCTAACAAATATCCAGGTGATCACGTGACTACTTTCCATATTTGGTGTTCATCTAACTCATTGAAAGATGACTCAGTCCAGTTGCGATTGTTTCAACGCACTCTTATCGGAAGTGCCATGAAATGGTACATAGATCTTGATCTCTCACGATACTCTTCTTTTGGCGAACTGGCAATGGCCTTCCTTAACCATTTCCAGTTACCTGTGAGATACGACGCCGACACATAGTTGCTAGCCAATTTTGAACAAACGACAACAGACCATATCTCAGATCATATCCGAGAGTGGAGACGCCGAAAGAGTCTAATCAAAGTACCAGTCCCACCAACATTCCTGCTTGAGTGGTTCCTTAAGTCTTTAGTCCCACAAGTATCCAAAGACATTGTGTTTTTAGGGGTTTTCTCCGAAGAAGATGCCATCATGAGAGCTCAATAGTTTGAGATTATCTATTCTCAGTCTGGTTTATTAGACAACATCTTGTCGGATGCTCCACGATCAATACTAGATAAAACTAGACAGAGAGCCGGACCACATGCCAATGGTATTGTTGGTTCAACACAAACCAAGCCTGCTGAGCAATTGACAAAACAATTGCAACAGTTATCTATACAACACTTAGCGGTCAACCATACTACTGCCTTGGCTGCTCCTCGTACCCAAATGTCGAATGTACACTCCGTGAAGACGACTAACCCAAAGGCCACCCAGCAGCCTGAAGGGAAGAAAAAGTAAAGAAAGAAGGGTAAGGGGGAGAAAAAACCCATTGATAATGCTGGCGAGGGCACCACGGAAAAACGAAAGGCAAGGTATCCGTGCAACTTGTGTGCGAAAGACCACCTGACCCATCTATGTCCTCTACTTGCGGAGGCCCAAAAGTTTGTCACACAACAAAAACAATCCGTGTTGACTAATCCATTTCAGCATGGGCAAAATTTAACTCAAGCCTCTACAAGTGCCAAAGGGGGCAGCCAGGAAACCTGCCCTCCTCCGAAGAACTCCTCATCCGCGAATGTATATATGGTTAGGGGTGATGCTTTAATAATGACTAGAGCACATGACTATAGTAAACCAAGCACCTCTGAGAAGCGTAAAGAAGCCGAACTCCCATCTCTTCCTCTATATATTGAGAAGACGTTGGGAGAACCGATGACATGCATTCCAAAGGGTGCATTTAAGAAAGCTTCTCACAATCGAAACGCAAGGGCTGCCCAGAATTACTCTGTGGTGGAAGATTTATCCCAAACACCTTGTGCTATGTCTGCTTTGGAGGTCCTCCAAAGTTTCCCTGCTAAGAGGAAAGCCTTGTTGACTTCTTTAGGCTCTACTGAGACTTGTAACCCACGTACCATCATGCTAGATACAACTAACTTAAAACCTCGTTTGCCTTACCACGTAGCGTTTCAGATAGTAGTGGCTCATCCCATGAAAACTTTTACATGCAATATCTTTCGCACGATGGTCGACAAGGGCACCTTGACATTCATTATGTTATTAGCATGCTGGAAATCCATTGGTCAACCCGAGTTGTCTCCATCACCTACTCTCCTCACTGCGTTCGACGATCATTCTTTCCGACCACATGGCATCATCCCTTCTTTCCCTATGAAGCTAGGAGGGAAGACTGTGTGTGTCGAGGTAGAGGTAGTCGATGCCCCCCTCGACTATAATATCTTGTTAGGTCGTAGTTTGACTTATGCTATGCAAGTGGTGGTTGCTATAGTTTTCTGAGTCTTGTTGTTTCCACACGAGGGTCGGATAGTGACCATTGATCAATTGTCCTTCTCTGGACCAGACCCAACTTTGGGGGCATCCACGGTTCCCATGATAGATAATCCTCAAGCTGGTTTCGTTAACGTAGGAGTTGGTTTGTGCCCATATTTGATGGGTACTTTCGATTACCCACCTCCTCATGGCAATGTCAAGTTTATATCGGCTCACCACAAGGTCGAGATTTTTCACTTCTCGTCGTTCCGCACGACTTACTTTTAGGATCCGTGGATTCTTCCTTCCCCATCAACCACGATGGATGAGACAGGGCATAATGGCATGTCCATGCCCTTGTCAGCCGCTGAAGTAGCGTACTCTTTAGTCCAGCAAGCTTCAGCTACTCTTGATCTGACTCCGGCACAAGAGTTGGATCCACCTCTAGAGCCTGTCTGGGCTCAGGGTTCTCTCGCTAGCACCGATTCACTAGACTTAGTCTTGCCTTCTGATGAAGCAGTAATCGAAGTAATGACTAGTCTGGACAAACGTTGGGAAGATCTTCATCACAGATCATATTTCCTCCCAAAGTTAAGATGAATCAAAGCAAGAGATTTCACCATGACTATGACTGGAGATAGGTATTTTCATACTAATCCCTTAGCTACACACAAGATCTATGCTGAGGGTAATATGGAAACAATTTTTGAAATGATACCTATCAATATCTCCAGAACCCCTAACGTCATAGACAATGTTTTCATCGGAGCATACAACTCCCCTGAGGAGATTCCACGCATCGACCCACACAGAGTCTATCATGAGCTAACTTTGTTTTTTTTCAAGCTCGCTTGGAGTTCTAAAAGAAACATCCGGTGAGATTGCATTTATGCTTTTCGATCTCGTCCGGATTAACTGAGAAAAATAACCATTATGGAGTCTTCTTTAAGCCCTTTTCAGACTGCTTAAAGATGAAAATATTGTCGAGTGACCTTGTTTCTTCACACTCGTTAAATTAGTCCAGAAGAACGTTCCTTAAACGGGTCTCCTTTTAATCCCTTTTCAGACCCTCTAAACGTGAAAAGATTGCCGAGCGATCTTGTGACCTTTCACGCTCGTTAAACCTCAATTTGAAGTCACGTTTGTTCGACGGTAGTTTACCCCTTTTTCGGTCCGGATGGTCAACTGTACAAACAAAGGAATACTCTATTGAATTCCCATTCTCTAGAAGAGTATCCTCAGGTAAGATTTTATTCCTTTTTCGGGCCTGAGGGACTAAATTTACGAAAACGAAACCCCCCCAGAGTCCATACTTAAGCTCTTTTCAGACTCCCTAAAATTGAAAAGATCGTCGAGTGACCTTATTATTTCACACTCGTTAAAATGGTCCAAAAGAACATTCCTGATGGAGTCCATAGTTAAGCTTTTTTCAGACTCCTTAAAAGTGAAAAAATAGCCGAGTGACCTTGTCCTTTTCACACTCATTAAAATGGTTTTGAATTGACGTATAATCGGTGCTAGTTTATCCATTTTTCGAACCGACTAGACTATTGTCAAAAAAGGTACCCCAATGGAGTTTCCTTTTATGCTTTTTTAGACTCTCTAAATATGAAAAACCACAGAGCTTACCTTCTCTAGGCTCGTTAAACTTACATCGAAGGACGTTACCATTGTGTGTTCTATCAACTGCATTTGCATCCTTTACCCATCATCCTAGTAACAATTTGCCTTTGCATCTTAACACCTTTGGCCACTGGAGGATTTTTCCCGAGTATCATTTCCCTAGAACATCAGTCTTGTTCTTGTGCCTTGAGCTTGTATGTTTGTTGTACTCATTCCTCCATTGTAACATAATATTCCTTTATTATTTTTTTTCAAAATCATCAAAACGAACAAAAAAAATCAAATATACCCCAAAAAGAGGATGGGAAAAGTGTTTTCTTTATTGGCAGCATCATGAGTCGCCCTTGGATAAAGCACATCTGTCCATTTGATTCATCATACTTTGGGATGTAGTACAACCTTAGGAAGCTTTGCTCGCTATATTGAGTTGTGTCCTCCACCGTTTGGTTACTCTTCCAAACATATGGAGAGTTTGCGTTGCCTCCTGCTTCGTAGACTTATGATTAACATAGATGTTGCCTGAGTCTTATCACTTGTCATTCTATTGTCCAAGGGAAGTTTGTCACTGAGCCTGAGTCAGCCCCTCTACAATATGTCTCTTGTCCGCATACTCGGCCATCCTGAATGTCTAATCAATTCTTTATTCGAAATCACTGAAGCCTTCAGTCCGATCATCAAGATTATCAAGTCCATAACCGACGAGCCGTCGAAGACCTCTGGGTAGTGCAGTCGTCCACTTATATTACACTCCTACCTAAGTTTTAGAATATTTTGAAGTTGTTTCTCGAGCTCTGAAGTATAGCCATCAGGATGAATCAACTTCTGGGAGATGGATACTTTATATGTATATCTTTCTGATTTCGAGATGTAGCTCCGCTGTGTATTATTCGCGGCTACTCTTCATAGTTGTTTGACATGGATCTATAGTGTATTTGATTGGTAGCCATGGTTCTATTTTATCCCGAGCATGGGTATGCCCACCTCGGTGAGACATTTGTTATTTTGCAGACGACACCTCCTGATTCCTGATTCTTGGGCTCCCTCGTTCAGCATATCAGTACAGATTGGTAAAGAATTGGTAATGTATTTCGGCCATCAGATTCTCTTCTGACCTCACACATTAGGGGGCATCTGTTATAACCCTAAATTGCACCACACATGCTTACCTAGCATAAGGCCAACTCATATCCATTCCTTTCCAAAGCCATGCTGAGGAACCTCTTTGAAAATCCTTTTAAGTTAAGTCAAATGCGCCCTAACTCACTACTGCATGCGTTGGAATGCAGGCAGGCCTACTAATGCATGCATTGGAATGCTGGAAGGCCTACTATAGCCTGCGTTTACCTAGCAAAGCACAAAAATAGGAAAGTTGCTGACGGGACAAAAAGCTATGGGTCAGTTAACTGAAACTCCCAGCCATGCATGGCCGAGAGTTCGTCCAAAACCCTAGCTCCTTCTAGCCTATAAAAGAAGGGGTAGGGGTACTATTTGGAGGAGGAAAAAGATAGCGAAGAAACTTTTCCTAATTGCTGAATCCATTTGTCCCAACCCTTTAGCCTTTATTCAATCTTAAGGAGAATTAAAGCAAAGCAGTTGGAGGACAAAGAAGAGGAGGAGCCCAGGATCAGGATCAAGGAATGGTGGCCGGTCTCAACATTGATTGTAAGTTGATTCATCTTGAAAATAATAAAGAATACTTTTCCCGTCCCAATGCATGGGTTATATATGTTTTATTTGATTTATGCTTAATCTCTAACCCTCAAGTAGAAAAATAGCATGCATGCGTAGTGTTTTGTCTTGATTGCAGGATTGTCTTTAGAAGGAGCAGTGCAAGCAAGCGGACAAAGCACAATGGAGGATCTACACCAAACATCAGTCAAAAGGTTAGTAGGTCCTTTCCATGCTTGTGTGTGAAAAAGGGGTTTGAGTTTTGGGGTGATAGGTTAAAAGTGATTTCTTTAAAGTCATGATTTGCATGCAAGTCTAACCCTATCTTGCTAGTCCGTAGGGTATTATTTCCCCACAACACACATACCACCAGAAATTTAATGACATGTACTATCCATATAGAATAGTATTACCTAAAAACATATCAAAACTCATACCATTATCCATCAAACAAACTTGGGTCTATTACCCAAACTTGGGTTCTCCAACTTCTCATGGCCATAACTCTCTAACCATGAAGAGTTATGTGGCATTCCACATACCACTAGAAATGGAATGACATGTAATATCCATATAGAATACTATTACCTTCAAATATATTAAAAATCATACCATTATACATGAAACAACCTTGGGTCCATTACCCAAACCTTTGTGCTACTAGAATTCGCTATCGAACTTTCTCCAGGGGTTGACATCAATCTACAATATCACTCTCCAATGGTTGACATCAATGAAAACCAACAATACATACCAGCTATCCATCAACCTAAGCCAATTGTCTGACACATACACCTCAAACACTAGGTTTGTTTTCAGTATTTCTGCAATTCCAAAAATTTCACCGCCAACCCTTTGTGCTACCTCAGACTTGCGTAACTTTAGATGTATCAATGAGTACCTGCAATAAACCTTATGCAATAATATATATTCAATGTGCTTAATAGTTTCTAATAGGAGAGCCTTTCTCTCTTATTTGTACTTCCATGTAGCTTCCTCAAGGGGTTACCTTCTAACCAACTTAAGCCAACGTCCTTCTTTTATGGATAACCCACTTCTAACCACTTGTCCACTTATAACCACTTTATACATAAATAGTAAAATCTCCACTTCTAGTTGCAACTAATTTATTTTTAATTATTTTCTTATTGCAACAACTTAACCCATGATTAACTCCTAGTTTCACCCACTTGACTAGTCAACTTCTTGTAGGAGCTTCTAGAATAATTTGATTTCTTTGACCTTCTAGATAACTCATGAGGGTTCTCTAACTTCACAAGGCCATAAATCTATAATCATGAGGAGTTATGTGGAATTCCACATATAACACGGAATGGAATGACATGTACTATCCATATAGAATAGTCTTACCTACAAATATACTAATCTTCATACCATTATACATCAAACAAACTTAAGTCCCTTAACCATATTGTTGGGGCTACTAGAATTTTCTATCGGACTTTCTTCAAGGGTTGACATCAATGAAAACCAACCCAATTAATCAAAACATCTAGTATGAAGCTCTTCAAGTCGTCACAATTTGGGATATACAACCTATCTTTTTAAGTTAGCAGGTCATCATTCAACAATTGATAGCCCTCATACTTCAACCCTGTTGGCTCTTTATATAAATATGATTTCACAGTTTTGAAAAATGATTCTACTACCTGTGCACTTTTGATTCTCTCCTTGATGTATGATTCATAGGTGCTTACAACTGCCAAGTGAATCACTTTCATACTCCTATTGAGGGCATCAACCACTTTTTTTGCCTTTCCCTTAATATGTTTTAATTCAAAATCAAATTCACTAAGGAGAGCCATCCATCTAGCTTTCCTAAGATTGAGTTTGGGCTGGTCAAACAAGTATCTCAATCCATTGTGGTCTATCATAAGTATGAATCTTCTCCCTAGGAGGTAATGCCTCCACATTTTTAAAGCATGGACTATGGAAACCAATTCCAAGTCATGTATCACATAATTGATTTCATGTTCATTTAATTTTCTGGATTCATAACATATTACATGCCCTTCTTACATGAGGACTCCTCTGAGTCCCTATTTCTAGGCATCTATACACACCAGGAAATACTTGTTTGGGTCTACAATTTTCAGCACTGGTGCATTGGTTAAAAGGTGTTTTAGTTGGTGAAAACCCTCCTCACATTTTGTTGTCCAAATGAATTTAACTCCCTTTTTTCGTAGGGAGGTGATTGGACAATTGATCCTAGAGAACCCCTTTATGAACCTCCTATAGTATCCTTCCATGCCCACAAAGGATATGATATTAGAGACATCCCTTAGTGTAGGCCTATCCATGATGGATTTTATCTTGTCAGGGTCAACTGCCACTCCTTCCTCAATGATGACATGGCCTAAGTAATGGACTCTTTTTGAAAATAAATCACACTTACTAAAATTTGTGTAGATCTTGTGCTCTCTTAGAAATTGAAGCACTATCTTGAGGTGTTATTCATGCTAATGTCTTCTCTTTGAATAGATCAGAATGCCATCTATGAAGGCCAATACAAAACTATCCAAGAATTTATTGAGTACATTATTCATTAAACACATGAAGGTGGTTGGTGCATTGGTAAGACCAAATGGCACCACCAAAAACTCATAGTTCCCATATCTTGTCCTGAAGATAGTTTTGTGGATGTCTTCATCCTTAATTCATACTTGATGGTATCCATACCTTAATTCAATCTTTGAAAATATGGTAGCACCCATTAACTAGTCAAACATGTCATCAATTCTTGGCAAGGGATACTTATTCTTTATTTTCATCTTGTTGAGTTGTCGGTATTCTATGCACAATCTGAGTGTGCCATCCTTCTTCTTTACAAACAAGGCTATTGCTCCCCAAGGGGACACACTGGTTCAGATGTAACCTTTGTACCTGATCTTGTACCCAAACTAGGTTTGGTAAGTCCGGGTATAAGTTCTATTGAGAAATCAATATCTCTTCTGGGAGGTAGACCTGGTACCTACTTTGGAAACACGTCTTTGTACTCTTTTAATATGGGGTGGTCCTCTAATATTGTTGTACTATCTTCAACCCATTTTAGTACTTGTATTGCATACAAAGAAAATCCTTTTCTGCAATACTTCTTCACTTGGAGGGATGATATTTGTCTAATTGAGATTTTGAATTCCCTATAGGATTCTTTTCTCCCCTTCCTTATCTTCACATTCTATCGTTTTATTGTAGCAATTTAAATTTTCTTTATGGTCAGCCAACCAATCCATGCCAAACAACATGTTGTAATATCCTAAAGGAAGTATGTTTAGATTTGTTTGGGTGGATAGCCCATTCATAATGAATTGGCATGTTGGTATGACCTTTGTTATTTTCCTTTTTGTTCCAGTGGCTAGCTATATCGACCATGATTTAGCATGTTTTACTAGCTACAATTTACATTTCTCAACAATTTGAGGTGCAGAATAACTCAGATTAGAACCAGGGTCAATCAAAATAGAAACAGGATGGTTGGAAATCATATCTTCCATCTCCAGTATTGAAGCTTAGTGATCAAATTCTCTATTATCCAAGGCTGCATAAATTCATGGCATGCTCCTTACAACAACATTGATTGTGGCAACTTCCTGGATTTTGTAGATGCTCCTATTGTCTTGTTGTCTATGTGGGCAGTCCCTCAATAAATGTTCTTCTCCACAATCCCAACATTTCAATGGTTCTCTCTTTGTATTATCATCCTTTATTGTGGTTGATCCAAAGGGTTTATTTCCACTTTGGGATGGAAAAAAAATTTGATACACAATTTTAATATGAAGGCTCATCTTAGAGCCTTTCCCAGTGTTCTTAAATATTGAGGGTTTAAACCCCTTGTTCTAAAATCCCATTTGTCTTCCCTTTTTCCAATCCTTATGAGGTTTTTCCTTGTGCTTTAATTGCTCATAGAAATACCTTGCCTTCCTAATAGTGTATTCTAAGGTCTTAGGTTCATCAAAATTGATTATGTCTCGAAAGGATTGGGGTAGTCCACTAATGAATTGTTGTATCTTTGTCTTTTCATCCTTGATATAAGGTACATGCCTTATCAACTAAAGAAATTTGTTGACATATTCATTCATGGTGAGTTGTCTTATCTTGAGTTCATATAACTTCCGAGTCTTCTCATCATAGTACCTCTTAGATAGGTACTTCTTCTTGAAATATTTCTCAAATTGTTTCCATGAAAAATATTGCTTATGAATTCCTTTCACATTTCTAGGGTCCTCCCACCAAATGGAGGCCTTTCCATTCAATTTGAAAATGGCTATTCAGGCCTTTAAGTTTTCAGAGTAGTCATGGACTTTGAATTACTTCTTTATTCCAAGTAGTCAAGCTTCTTCTTCTTCCCCCTTTGTAATATCCCCATCAAAAGTAGGTGGCTTGGCTTTCTTAAACTCTTCAGGGTCACAACCCTTAGCACTTTTTCTCCTCTTTCTTCTCCCTTGAAGGGGTGAACTAGTCTCACTACTAGAGAATTCCTTGGAACTGTCATTTTCCTCACTAGTGTATTCTTTGGGTGAATCCTTAATGTTAGAATGCTTCTTGGCTCCATTTTAGGTCTTCTTTGAGGTGCTTCTTCTTGTGTTGTTATTTTTCAGGGCCATGATTTTGAATCTCAGGTGGACTTTGGTTTTTCTTAGTATTATGTACTTCCATATCACTAGCCATCGATCCATTTTGCAATTGCCTCTATATGTATGATAGGATTTGCAATAAGACTGCATTAATTTATGTTTGTTTCTCATGTTTTTTTATCAGCCTTTCATTGTCTGTATTAAAACTTTGTAATTCTTTCATAAGGCCTCTTACAATTTCAATTAAGTTTGGAGGGGTTTCCACCACTCTCCTTTCATTGGATTCTTCTTCTCTATTATGGGAGCTTTCTCCCAACTCATGGTGTGTCACCATTCTTTACGTTGTAGTTTTCCTTGTTGTTTGCTGATTGTTTGAGTGTTGATAACAACATTTTCTGTTTGTCAGTTGTCCTCAATTTGTATGAACAACACATATAATTTTTCTAAGGTAAAATTAGTTTCATTATTCCACACATAAAAACAATATGCAGTTCATATTTAAAACATGTAGAAATTGTAGAAAGTCTCATTCTTTTCAACAATAAATATTAGATAATATTTTACAAATGGGTAGGGTAGGGTGCCCTGCCCCTTAAAGGTTTTGTATTAGAATTTTTTCCTCTCTTTCATGAGTTCGAGTAGGAAAAGTGTTGTAGCTTGCTCTGATACCACTATGTCGCACAATCGACCCCATAAGTATCCTTTTAAGGGATGGGGGTGTAAATTTTCTGCTTTCCTACAACTCCCTCATTTCCTCGAATAAGGATGCCATTGTCTTGTGCTCACTGAGAGATTTCCAATGACTATACCCTTGTCCAAAACCAAGTTATATTTTGAAACTTATGGCTTTCTAAATTTTTTGAGGCGTCATTAGCCAATAGCCACCCACTTCACCACGTGGCATCACTTCTCTCATGTCGTTTGACATGGCACTATAGTGGCCCATGTCATCATCCTTTGATAATGACGTGGACGTGGAAGAGGGGTTGCGGAGAATATCACCCTGGGCCTTCACGGAAATCAAGTTCTCGACCCTACTCTGTCACTCTTGTACACATATAAAACATCCCGAGAGACCCGAAATCTTGAGGTCTCTTTCCGCACTGGGATATATGGTGGAGTTATATCCACCCTTAAATATTTGACGATTGAGATTTATACACACTAAACACATGGTTTAGAATTGATAGGGGGGGTCCCACATCTAACTCATGACCAATCCAATGACACCTCGTTGAAATATCTAAGCATGTCACATCACCATGGTATACGCGGGCCCAACCAATCAGGGCCAAACACTACAACAAGGGAACTTCGACGCTTCTAGGCTTTAGTGTTTAGCACACCCTCTTATATCCTTGAATCTCTCAGAGTCCCAAAGTTCCAGACTCCCGAAGAGGGTTCCACGCGCGTACTGGAAAAGTAGTTTAAGGCTAATCACAAGATTTCTTTAATCTCATTAATTAAGTAATATCCATCATTCGTGCCATTTTCCAGGTTACGCTCTACTTCAAACTCTTGAAATATGGAAGGTCGAAGTCCTGAAGTTCCATGGACCATCGATCTAAGATACTTTAGGATCTTTCTCGACCATTCAATCAAGAGAAGTGGAAGGATAGAATAAGAAGGGGTATTAACCAATAGAATCCGGTCTTCACTACTTCGTGACCACTTTGGTTGGTAACACTCTAGAGAGGTTGAAATATTGGGGATTGCAAGACTCATGAAGTCATGAAATTGTGAACTCGCATCCCCACTATTGGATCCATAAGAGGAAAAAGATGAGAATCACTATTGATCTATGATCATGATCAACAATGAAGGGGACACCTACAGTAAAATTTTGGTAAGTGTTTAACAATGAGACAGATCCCATGATAACGCATAAGAGACCACCAGTTGTTGGTCAAACTATCTGGTCACCATTTCGACAGGTTTCCTTTGGTAGGATTTGAATGTTGTAAGGTTACAACATCTTGAAGTCTCGGACCTCCGAATTCCCAAAGCCTAGAAGGCTTAGATCCTTTTGAATGTAGCAAAGGGTTGTAGGGTCCTGGTCTTGTCAAATTTTGAGAAGCCCCCGAGAGATACACTCTTAAATCTTTATCTTAGATTTGGTTAAGCCTGCAGACTTGAACCTGTGGTCATTCGGTAGAATGGTTTGAAGGAAGCACCCTTCATATACAGAGATCAAATTCTATAATAGAAAAAGGTAATTTCGAGGGATCAACTGGACCTAAGGAATCTCATAGAGTTTGTCTCGACTCTATATTTGTGAAATCGATCTTTGGGCATTTCCTTTGATGGTTTTTTCCAACCAACGTAGAGCCCAAATTCTTATGCCCCCAAATTAATATAAACCCCATTAATAATATTTCTCCTTTTCTAAACAGAGGAAGGTAGGAAAATTATTTTAAAAATATGATATTCAAGCTTTAATTCAAATTTTTCCAGGCCGTTAGGCCATCAAAGCTACAAATTATACCATTCAAACAAGATAAATGATTATTCCATCATCTAGCTCAATAAAATACATATTGCAACAAGATAGTCAAGACAATATAAAACTCAGAGTCACACTTATCTAAAATTTGAAATTAGTTGGAAACTGTTGAAAGGGGTGCTCTTTTCCACCCAACCGTAGGCACAGTTGCTCTTGGAGTATTCCTCCACTGGCCACCCCTTAGCTAGATCATGATGCCATGAGAGAGATAGAGGGGTTCTTATTTTTTTTCTCAGCAACAACAAGGGACAAAGGTTACTCTCCTTTTCCCACAGGAACCTAGCAGTTTTGTTTTCTATCCACCAGGAAAGGGAGCCTATTGTGATCGTTCAATCAATCAATACAACTCTGTTTATAAAATTTATTAGAAAACAATGTCCAGTCTCTCATGTACCCAAAAAAAATTGTTTTCTCAGTTCCCCTCAGAACCAGAGAGCCTTGCATGCTCTCTTCTTCGGGAATGGTCCTCGGACCCATTCATGTGCATCTTCTGCCCTCTGCCCACAATTTTCCTTTCTTTTCTTTCCTTCCACAACAAGATTTCATGGGTCAAATTAGGAAGTTTCCATATGGGTACTTTTCCCATCTCCTCATTGACTCTTGAGGACGACTTCCCAACTACTAGCCTAAATGGTAATTAAATTTTTTGGGCCAGAAGAATGTTCTGGGTATAAGCAATTTATATCAAGCAGAGTACCATCCTGGTAGGGTTCATCTCAACTATTAATGGTTCCCCTTACCATCCCCTCTCATGCATCATGATTTACATTGGAAAGCCTCTTTCAACTATCATGCCAAAATTTCATTTTTATTAAATAGAAAAATATATACATTACCTGCTTTAGGAAGGTTCATTGTCTTTTCATCATTCATGTGACAAATCTATCCATTTTCTTGTTCATAATAATAATATTTACAAATTGGGGGGAAATGGGTGCTACAATAGGAATGCCCACGTTCCATATCAAAACCTGAAAAAATGTGTTGAAATGTTGTGTAACTGCAAAGAATATTGTTATCCCCTTTTTTGGATTGGTCAAATCCTAAATGTAATATGAAAATTAAGAAGTCACCCCCGAGGAAAATTAAAGTGGTTCTAACTACCCAGAAAGAGAAGTTGGCCCTACCAGTGAAGAGACACCTCCTTTCATTGCTTGCCAGTTTGTATAAATAAAGGAATCCAACACCTCATTTGCTCACTCACTCAACTCACTCATCTAGTGTGCAAGTATTGAAGGAAGCTGCAGTAATCAGTTGTCGGAAGAAGGAAGAGAGAAAGGCACATTTCTTGGGAGAGAATATTCTCTAGTGTTTGGTTTATTGTCTTGGCATTGGATTGGCTATGGTTCTTTGGTTATTTTCTGGTCTAGCATCATGGTAGTTTGTCTGTCGTAGAGAGAGATTTATTATGGTACTGTACTTGGTTATTGAATCTACATTAAAGAAGTTTTGTTGGGTTTTCTTCCCCTTAAGGGTTTCCTGGGATAAATTCTTGTGTACTCTTGTGATTGTGTTTCTCTCAGTGATCCTATCTATTATATGGTTATCTAGTAAATTGAAAAGAAACATATTAACATCTTAAACTTTAATATGGTATCAAAGCTAAGATGAAGAGAGCATCTTTCACTAGATAAGAAAAAATGTCACTATTGTCATACAAGAAAATTAGGGCTTTTTGTTGGAGAGAAATTTTTTCCTAAAACCCATCTAGATAAGTGCACCCTACCCTAATCAATCTTTTGGAACCTTGAGTGCACCTTTTTAGTGGAGAGAACTTGTAGAATGTGAAACCCTAGTTTTCACTGGTACTAGAAAACTAGAAAACCAAAAGTACCAGAAAAAAAGGAAACCAAAACCAGTACCAGAAGTACCAGTGTAGATTTTCGCAAGCTGAGTTTCAATGGGTAAAATTTGGATTTTCAAAAATCTAACTGCACCAGCATACTTGCCTCATTCCAATGCATATTTTGGTGAGTTCAGTTTTCAGATCCAAGAAATTTTATTTTTCTATTATTTCTATAGCCCAAAGGGCTAGGGTTTCTATTAAAAGAAAGAATGGCTCCCAATATGAGGGTAGAAGACATGTTGGAACGATCTAGAAAATTTATATCTTGGAAGCATGGGTTGTAGATGATTCTAGATGAGAATGATATCCTATAACATGTTACAGTGCGTGTACTAGAACTAGAGGAAGAAGAGAAAAAGACCAAGCATAAGAAGAATCAAAAGAAAGAAAAGATAATAATGTTAGATTAAGTAAAGGATCACTTGATCCCTCATATATCTAAACTACAGACAACAAGGAAAATTTATGAAGCACTCAACAGGCTATATGAAAGAAAATAAATTAGTTAGAATCTTTCCTTAAGAAATTAGCTTCGTAATATGAAGATGGAAAACTCAGAATCTATCTCATCCTATCTTATGAGAGTTTCTCATATTATATATCATCTTGTAGCTATTGGAGATGACGTTAGTGACAAAGATATTGTAACCACAACCCTAAATGGGTTTCCAACATTTTGGATTCCTTTTTTTACAAGGAGTGTGTGCAAGAAGCAAGTTACCCAAGTTTGATAAGTTATGGGCAGATTGCACACACGAAGAATCTATACTTGCAGACCAACAAAAGAGATTAATTATTGACAAAGAGAAATCTCTTACAATTCAAAATAACAGAAGAAGTTCCTTTAGAAAGAACAATAAGGAAGCTAACTTCGTAAGAGTTCCAAATAAGAAGAAAGATGTTTCAAAGATCAGATGCTACAACTGTCAAAAGTTGGGACACTTTTCCTATGACTATCCTCAAGGAAAAGGGAAAAGAAAGCATCAAGCACATGTCGCAGAGAAAGAGGAATATCCTCCCTCAAAGAAAGCCTTAGTAGAAATTGAGGATTATGTTCTTTAAGTTGAAGATAGTTGATCTGAAGAAAGATAGCAAATGGTGGAGTCCATGGAGCCTCCCCACACAAAAACAAAAGATAAGTATTCATGCTTATTTTTAGTATCTTGTTTACTTTAATAATTTATAATTACAAGTTAGATTTTTGTGAGAATGTTAATTAACCTCGTTTTATTTTAGTATATATGCAGATTTATGAAAGAAGTATCAAAGAAGAGGATAAAGAAAGAGATACAAGATTTATTTTAGGTATGATCACTCATGAGAGTGACAAAGGTATGTGTTTAGCTATGATAGTAAGGGAAAATTTGGTAATTTCATAGCTAGAGTGAAAAAGAGTTCAAAAGTCTTTTTCATGATTAGGGTTTTAGATGTGTACATGGTTGAACAACTTTTGCTTAAGAAAAGATGTGTACTACTCTGATAGAAATCATGATATAGTTTTATTTTATTACTTCTTATTGTCAGTGACTGATTGGCTAAGTGACATATCTCAGGAAGAATACAGGTCTCAGAAGAAAGAACTTATGCCTTGACTTGCAGATGTTAAACAACATGAGAAGGACTTATGATATGGTGACATTCAGTAAAGACCAGACAATATCCAGTATTTATATAGGAGCAGGAGGCTCCTAAAGATGCAAAACAAAAATGTTCAATATGAAGAGAAAGATGGATACTCAGATATAGTTGATGAGATGTAGGTAAGTACAGGTTGCTACAATACCGTTCTTATAGATGCAGAGGGAGCAAGTTGATCCAGTATGAAGTTAGAAAGAAAGAAATGTTCTAACTCAAGAAGGCATCCAGGATATTACATAAGAGAACTTCAAGGATGATGATTACCAGATGTTACACACGTTAAAGAATCTCTTAGTTTGGTGCAAGAGGGAGATATGTCTCCGAGTTTGAAATGGAGGATCATGATTTGATGTAGTTAGGAAAGCAGTGGCCCATGGAATAGTTTAGTCAGTGGATGAGTAATGAGATATTTTGATCAAGATGAAATTTAGATGGATGGTTCCCAACAAACGGGTAGCATGGTATTATACCATGGAAATATTTTAGACCAGAAGAGATTTTTTAAGATCCCATAGATAGACCTTTGTAGAGAAGAAATGAGCAATCCCACAGGTATAATTTCATAGATAAGGAAAAGAGAAGAGACCTTCGTAGAGAAGGGGAATGAACAATTTGTCACCATTGGCCTCTGTCCAAGTGTTGAGATTTGGATACTCTAGGGACATTCTAGAATACCCTCGTAGATAGGGGTGTTACCACCCTCGTAGAGAGGAGTGTGGATGTTTATCCAAGGGGTAGTAGGCATATACTCTCCTTTGGCCAAGGATTGAGTAGCCTGGAACACAAACCTTCACCATTGGGAATGGTTAGTTGGATCTTGAGGTTTGTGTCATGATCCTATGTGGATCATGGAAAGGGAGTCTAGTCTTCCTCGGGCTATCATCTTAGCTTCTCTAGTTCATGTGGGATGACTAGGAGTGAAGTTATGGTAGTAGTCCTCCCTAGTGGATGGGTGAGATAGATGACTACAAGAGAAGGGAGAACATAAAAAGGAATGGAAAAAATCATAGAGTATATTTTGTGTGAAGATAAGATATCTTCTATGTGAAGATAAGAAAGAGTATTTTTTGCGTGAAGATGAAAGAAAAAAAGAGTATCTTTTGTACAAAGATAAATAGAAAAAAACTTATATAATAGGGATTCATGGAGAGCCAATCACTGATCGTGATTCCAGATGACCAAGTGGATTATATTGATGCCTCATGTTACCCAATTGATGATGTTGCCCAGTTGATGGTGTTACCCAGATAATGATGTTTCCCAGTTGATGATGTTACCCAGTTGATGATGATACCCAGTTGATGATGATACCCAGTTGATGATGTTGCCCAGTTGATGATGTTACCTAGTTGATGATGTTGTCTAGTTGATGATGATTATCCAGTTGTTGATATTGCCTAGATGATATTGTTCAGTTGATGATGTCATCTAGTGACCTATCAAAAGATAAATAATATCCTTCTTGTTCAGAGGGAGTGTTGAAATATTGTGTAACTGCAAAGAATATTCTTATCCCCTTTTGTGGATTGGTCAAATCCTAAATGTAATATGCAAATTAAGATGTCTACCACCAGGAAAATTAAAGTGGTTCTAACTACCCAAAAAGAGAAGTTGACCCTGCCAGTGAAGAGACACCTCCTTTCAGCGCTTGCTAGTTTGTATAAATAAAGGAAGTCAACACCTCATTTATTCACTCACTCAACTTACTCATCTAGTGAACAAGTATTGAAGAAAGATACAGTTACCAGATGCTAGAAGAAGGAAGAGAGAGGCACATTTCTTGGGAGAGGATATTCTCTAGTGTTTGGTTTATTGTCTTGGCATTGGATTGGCTATGGTTCTTTGTTTATATTCTAGTCTAGCATCATGGTATTTTGTATCTCCTAGAGAGAGAGTTATCCCGGTATTGTACTTGGTTATTGAATCTATATTAAAGAAGTTTTGTTGGGTTTCCTTCACCTTGAGGGTTTCCCAGAATAAATGCTTGTGTACTCTTGTGATTTTGTTTCTCCCAGTGATCCTATCTATGCTATTCTTATCTAGTAAATTGAAAATAAACCTAATAATATCTTAAACTTTAACAAAATGATCCAAGTGATGACAATCGTCAAGTTGGAACTCAGGATCGTCATAGTCGTTGGTTTTCTTACCGAAATGATAGCCAAAATAAAGGCACCCACATTTACTAACCCCGTGACATACATTATTGAAACTACAAAAACATATTATCAAGGAATGAATAAGGAGTGAGTATACAAGAAGGAAAATGTAGACACTTAGAGTCATTGAATTGTTAAGGAGAAGAATATGCATTTTCATTCTCTGCTCTCTTCAAGATATAAGACGTAGTAATTGGGGGTTCTCAAAAACAAAGATGGAATTAGAGAAAGTGAGCATGAAGGAAAGTGAAAGTGTGTTCTTGATGCAATGAAAGGGGTTCTCAAAAACGAACATGGAGTTAGAGAAAGTATGTGTAATCCTCTATTTCAGACATGAAAGTAGACTTGTAATCCTATGTTTCGCCAAACACTACACAAAGGAACCTAGTTTTAACCATTTTAATGAATGATTTTCATGCATGTTTACATGGAAGCTGATTGGTTGCATTCCTTTCTAGATTAGGCTCATCTTCTTCCCAAATAAAGCAATTGTGGTGACTAGTAAACTTGACTATTCTTGATTTTTTCAAGGTACACCCAGGTTGAAAGGTTGATTGTATTCATACATGTGAAAGAGCATACACACAAAGACATGTTGTGCTCCCCAATGGGGCATCATTTGAAATTTGTTTCATGTCAATATCTCCCCAGAAACATTAATATAGATCATCAGTTTGTAATGTAGTTTGCATCAAACTCTGTATCCAACATAACATTGTGTTTTGGCACATTGACAATTTCTTACAAACATGTACCAAGGGATTTTCAAATGAAGGCTTACATATAGGTATGAACCAATTTCTCAGATGAAATTGTTGTTGGAGGGGCAACATGAATGTACACAAAATCCATGTGTTGACCAGGAAGGAGTGACTTTAACCACTTAGGAAATGAAAACAAGTTGTTGGCATCTAGTTTGGAGAGACTCCATAAAGGACCATACCATATTTGAATAGAGAGGTCAAGAATTTTCTGTGTCTGGTGTGGAGACATATTGGTGATAGATGCACAATATTTGTAATAAGTATTTTCTAACTGACTCCAAGAACTCGTGAGCCTTTGTGAGATAGCTAGCCTAACATTCTCTACATATTGTGAACAATAAAGCAACATCAATATTGTTTTTGTATTGAATAATAATAAAGGAATTATTACAACATAAGTTGCATAGTTTCTTCCAACATTGTTGCTTGAAAATCATAGTGTTTTCATAGCACAATCAACATTTTTAGTTTTCACCCCACATTATTGCATGAAAATCACAGTGTTTTAATAGAAAAATCAACATTTTTAGTTATTTTCTCAATTATTTACAAACAAATATTTATTTTTGTAAACTACCATTAAGTGCAAAAAAAAATTAAGGCACGAGGACAGTAAAACACAAAAAATGTATAAACTAATATTTTAAATTTTAGTAGAGTTTAACTGTAAAATTCAAAACTATTATTGAATTTTCCCCCTATTTGGCGAGGATTGAGCTTGTTTTTCTTATGTGAAACTGCATTATTTTTACTAGCATTTATTTTATATTTTTTCCATGTTTCATTCCTGTTGAAGTTGAATTGTGGTAGCCAAAATTTAAGATTAGGAGAACTTACTCTATGGGAAAGTAAGAAGATGAGAACTTTGTTTAGGTGCAGCAACGAGCTTTGGCTTTGGAACTATAGTTGGAGCAGAAGATCCTAAACTTGATCTAGACTTAGGCATAGTGAATGCCAGTAGAACAAACATTAAAAGCATCACCATCATCAACATGATTGTTGGGTGCAGGCCTATTTGGAGGTAAGTTCTAGTTTTTGAAGGTAAAACCCAATTTTGAAGAAGAATAGTTGGCGGGAAAAGAAACACGTGTGAGGGAAAGACACATGCAAAGGAGGAAAGCATGCAAGGTGCACAGGCAGAAAAACCTAACCATGTTAGGGTTAGGGTTTTGGTAAGAGATTGTAACAGCTAAGAATCTTGTAAATTAATATAAATAAGAACCTAGGAGGTCTATGTCGGGGTTTATGATTGGTTGTTAGTTGGTTCATTGTTGGTTTTGGTTTGAAGTTGTTCTTGTTGGCTTTGATTAGTTCAGATACTAGTTCAATTCGAATATTGTAGTTCTGATATATTTTTGGTAAGTTGTTGAGATGTAGAAAGAGTAAAGTAGCTATATCTTGAGGGTTAGATAATAGGTCGAGGAGACTGGTGTGATCTAGTCCACCTCACAGAGGTTGTTGAACCTTTTTTATGATTGTATAATCAGAGATATAGTGCACGCAGCGCCATATTTTGTAGGAAACCTAATAAAAGAGCCTAAGAAGCCAGATCTTTGTGGACGTAGCCCAGGAGGGGGTGAACCACAGTAAAATATGTGTTACGTGTGTTGTTTATTACATATTTACCTTTTGTCAGTTGTTATATTATGAATGGATGAATGCATGATTTAGTTAGATCTATTAGAATGCATGCATATGATTAATAGATGAATGAATCTTATGAATGATAGAGAGAGTAATCAGATCAAGGCTTGAAGATTTGTTGTTGTAGTGCACAGTATTCTTGTGAATATTTGTGCTAAGAAAAAGAAGTCTGGTCTGAAGAAAAGAGGTGAGATCTTAAATCTTTGTGCTATGGTAAAGGTAAGATAAGTGGACTTCGAAAGTATGAATCTAGGTATCTTTGACAGATTTTTTCCTAGTCTGAAAACTAGGGCATGACTAGAACAAACAAGATTTGATCTAAATAAAATCGATAGAGATAGTGAAAGATATGTTATTCCTATCCATAGAATGAATTTATATACAAACAAGTGGATGTAGGACCCTAGAAAGATTTTTCGCATATTGTAGGTCCATCACTGTGATCCCAATGCGCAGTACAAGAAAGGTTGGGGATCATTTAAGAGAAAGAGAGGATTGACATTGTGTTATAAATGCAGAGGATTGTTTCATATTTCTAAGGAATGCCATGGTGTAGGTCCTATTTGTCTTTGTTGTAAATCTATTGGTCATAATATTGAGGATTTCCCTAGAATGATTGCCAAAGTTGAAAAAATTAACATGAGACCAGAAAACTATGAAGAAACCCAGAAAGAATTAGAGACTATGTTATTACAGCTAAAGGAAACACTAAATGATCATAGAGACATCATGCTACCAGAGATCTTAAAAGAGAAATAGTGCATAGAAACAAGAATGGGAGACTTAGACATAGACTATGTCTTGGATGAGGAAACAAAGGTGAATATTATGCAAGAAAGCACTTGGGAAATTTTGGGAAAGCTTGTTATGGTTCCTTCGTTGGGAAGGATAGGATTGTTTAAAGGAAAGATGATAACCCTATGTGGAAGAGTTACTAATATACCTATGATCTCCCATGGAACATCAACCAAAGAAGAATTTGAAGTCATTAAGTTTTTTGAGAACAAATCTCCTTTTGCACTTTTGTTAGGAAAGACCTGGATTGAGAAATATCAGATTTGAAGGAAAGCAGAGGAGGAAACCACATAACGGAAAAAGAAAGAATTAAGGGATTTCATATCCAGAAAAATAGAGAGACAAATACAAGAAGAAGAGGACAAGTCTAAGCAACAGAAGGCAAGGAAATTAGGTGTCGTAGTTGAAATAACACAAGAAGATTTAAAGAACATGTCCATGCAAGAAAGCAATGTATCCTCCCCCGAAATAGTAAGAAAAGGAGTATTAATTTTAGACCCTTCGAAAGACCCTTAGTAGTGTGAAGTTACTATTCTAAGAGAAGATAAGAATAAGAATGGAAAAAAGAATCTAGAGACTCATATCACAGGAAAGAAGGCAAGAAAGCCTAGTAAGAAGAAAGAAAAGTTAGAAAAACTGCAAGAAGTCCTAGAGAAGACTTCCCAGAAGGAAGGCTTGTAGAACTTGAACCTCGTCGGAATAACAGAACAACACAGAATGAAACTTCACCTTAGCAAAGCTATATGACTGTTGGAGGCGTCTCGACTGTTAGAATAATGCTCTGTAATGGTTAGAAATGTAGTTATTGCCGGAAATAACGCCATTGGGCCGTTGAGACCATGCCATAACGTATGGAAGCATATTGATTGAGGCATTCCTGCTTGTTGGAGGAATCCATTATGCCATTTCTTATTTAACCCTTCAGACACTGGACCAATTTTTTCAAACCAAGATATCCAAGCTAACAAAGAAGTGATTTCATATCGTGTTGTACTAACTAGACCTCGCCATTGATTCGATTACCTTGAGTGTCCATTCACCTACCTAAGTTATTTTATTTCAAGTGTGAATGTCGGGTGAGCATAACGCGCTAGAGAAATATTTTATACAGGCATCTTCGATGAGCGGATTGGAAGCATCCCCCTCGACTGCCCATCACTCTAGTTGAACCGTGACTGGAAAAATAAGCAAGCACCACTATGATCTGGCCAACACGAAGCAGATATCGTTTGTCTTGCCCAATTACATCCTGCCTTTGGCTGGCACGGTTAGTCGTGACAACATCTTGTGTGATTTTGAGTACATTTTAGTCACTGCGTACCTCCCGAAGGGGATATGCACAGTTAGACCATAGCTGGGACTGATCCCAGACCTCAAGATCAATGATTTCAACCTTGGAGACCAGAAGAACTATGTGATTCTCTCACCGCATAAGTACCTGATGAAGACGACTAGGAAGAATCCTAAGATAGTTCCCTAGCTATGGATCAAGGAGATTGTGAGATCAACAATCATAAATGTGATGAAGATCCCCCACTTAGGCAGACATCAGGAGGTTAATGCATGCATTAAACTCCTCTTGTAGTGCTATCATGGAGTGTATCTTTGGTTGGATAGGTGCATCACTGTGGATCTGGCGTTGATCCACATGATCACTAGATTGAGCATGCAGGGATTGAACCCTCAACAATTCTACCCAAGGAAGGCTGCAGATCACTCTCTGGTACAACATATCAAGGAGGTGTATGGTGATGTGGAGAAGGGGAATCGAGGCTACAAGGTAGCCTCCATCGAGGATGGTGCAGTGCGCCTATCTTGGCATTTGATTATTGGAAATCTTGTTAGAAAGAATCAGCCAACACAAGTCACAGGGTTCATAGTCGACCTCGTAGGGAAGTGTTTCAAAGGAATGCAGATGAACTGGGTGAGATACCTCATCAACAAGTTGAAGAAGGACTGTCACAAAGCATAGGATCAAGGGTATGAATTCCACTTCAATTGGTTACTGGAGCTTATTGCATTTGTTGCTTCGGAGATGTCATAGGGAGAGACATTCCCAGAAGTTGATCCATTAGATCCATTGGATGCAAGGTTCACCACCTTGTGGTATACGAGTGATATGGAAAAGCAGTGGAAATCAAATGCAATGTTCCATGCTTACTACCTACAACTCAAGCATGCCATTGAAGCATTTCCGCAGATGACCCTGAACACTTTGCACACATACAGGCTGCTGGTGAAGTTTTGCATAGACTGACACTTCAACTACATCACTACATGCAAGGATTAAAGCAAAGAGAAGTTGCAGTCCTACTACAAATTGACTGATGAATACATGGAGGAGATAACCAAGGAATGGCTAGCCGAATTTCTTGTACTGGTTGAAGATGCAGAACTCTTTGACCCCGACATCATCAAAAGTCCTTTGGTCACCCAAACTGAGTATGATGGACAGAGTAGCGCAAAGAAAAATAAGAAAAAGGAGGAAGTGCAGGATATAGACAGTGAGGAGAAGGACAACACATTGGAGGAAACTATGTCTGACTCACCTGCAGGAGGAGGGGGTGAAAAAGTAAACCAAGAGGAGGAAGGGGAACAAGACAAGAAAGAAAAGGGTGAAGTAACACCGCCAAAATATCCCCTCACCACAATTGAAGCATCACATAAGAGGAAGGTTTCCCTAAAGAAACCGTCAGAATGAAAGAAGGTTCGAGCAAATAATCCTCAGTCACAGAATGTTGTCACATTGGATGATATCTAGCTTATCATCACAGTTATCAAAGACTCAAAGGATATCCTGTAGAGACATGAAGGGAAGAAAGAGAAACTGAATGACAGAATAGAGAAGGAGCTGATAGACATCTAGCGAGCTATCCAGTCAAGCCGCGCAGTGTATACTATGCCATCTTCAACAAAGAGTGTAGACTTTGGGGATGAGCCCATCCAATTATGCAGATTAGTAGATGCAACAGAGACCCGACTTCGTTGAGTCCAAGAAAAAAAGAAGCAAGCCACAGAGGCCTTGAAGCAAGAAAAGGAGGAGGCCTTAGAGAAACTTTGAGTTGCACATCAATAGAAAGATGACATTAGGGTGAAGTTTGAAGGGGACAAAGAGAAGATGTAGAAAGAAAAAAACCAGTTGCTTGCAAAACAGACTGTGGTCAAAGAGGTAGTAACTAGAGTGCTTCACTCTGTGTCAGGTTTGGCACAAGATGCACCAGAGTCCACTGAGATGCAAGTGGGGAAGCTCGCTGAAGCCATTCAGAAGCTTCAAGCAAGAGTAGAAGAGCTATAAATCCAAGTAGTACCTAGAAATCCACAATAAGTACGAGATCAGAGGGACGAAACTGCCAAGAGCACAGTAGAAAGAGTTAGTACGTTGGCTTCAGAATGTAAGAAACTAAGAAATCGAAGTGTACAGACCTATGCGCACCTTGCAGAAGGATTGGGGCCGAGGACATTGGAGGCATAGCTCCAGGAGGTGAAGCAACAGTCGTCGATTGTGCAAGGGAAGATGAAGCTTCTTATTGCAGTGGAAAAGATGAAGAGGTCACAGGAGCAACACCCAGTTCATAAGAAAGTCAATGCCATCCAGAGTAGAGTTATGGAGGTGACACAGAGACTCCATTCGGTGTGGGAGGAATCCTGAACACTTTTTTAAGAGATCGAAGGACAAGGCTCACTGTTGGAACGGGTGGTCACAACAGTGGAACATCCCCTGGAAGGGACTATCAGAGAGAAATTCATTCAGGAGTTCAACGAGAAGAAGGCTCTGGCGAAGAAACAAGTCGAGGTAGATTGGTCTAAGCTCGAGTCCTTTGAAGCAGTGTTTCCTAGATCAGAGTGACTTGGGATGAGTCACAGGTGAGTGTTGGGGGCCTGTTGGCCCTCGACCAAGTTTTTAGGAAACATTGGTCATGTTTTACCATTTTTGGGACTTCGACAGGCTGGTTGAGGACGGAGTGCCAAGACGAAGTAGAGATCATGGGATCTCGCTCATTTTGCAGGATTTTGGTGTTTTAGGGTTTATGTAACAAGTATGGGATGTCATCCCATGGATTTACCCATGCTTAGGCCTTTTTGTAATGTATAAATAAGTAGCTAAGTGATGTCATAAGTAGATACTAGTCATTGATCGTTTTAGTGCATATCTGGTTGGCTTTGTGCATGATTTTGTTAAGGCTTGCGGATATAAGTGCAAGAATTTTGTAAGTTCTTTGTGCAGACAGACTGTGTAAATCTCTATTCCCTAACCTAACTCAGGGAAGGAGAATCTGGGGAGGTGCACGCAGATCTCCTGTCCCTTGCAGAGTTGGATCCATGTCTTGGTGCATGTAATAAGATTGAAAGAAACTAATAAAGAAGAAGAATATTTGGTGGGCATAGCCCCACACTGGGGTGAACCACAAATATCCTGTGTCGATTTGCTTTGTGTAATGTTGTTTGTGTTATTTATGAATCTATTTGTTTAGTGCATTGTTCTTGACACATGATAGATAGATCCATGAATTCTTATTGCTTTATAATGTGAATGAATGTTAGATCTTCTCTGATGTTATGTGCTATATGATTAGATGTGCTTCATCTTGATTAATACTGTGTTGATCTGTAACAAGGGTTTAACCTGTGATGTGAATAAGGGTCAAGGACTAATGAATGTTATTGGCTAAGTGTTATATTGAGTGTTGTGATCACAGATGTGTGTCCCAGCTAGGTTGTAGACACCTGAGTCCTGCAACTCCCCCTGCCTCTACCTTGGGTGAGACTTCATCTGCTTTGCAGGTGTTGCCAAAAGGGCCAATAATTAGGGTTTTTTTGATGTTTTGTTGAAGCGTTGAACCTTGGGTCTGCCCCTGTGCCAACAAGAACCTCACATTCCAACTTAACCAGAATAAGGGCAAAGAGAAAAGAGAAGTTGTTTGGTGTACCACATCTAGGACATAAGGTCACTATAAGAATGAATGTCCAAATTTCGTGAAGCACGTGGAAATAGGAGAACTGAACCCATTTCCAATAGGAGGACCATGGTGAAATATTTTTAAGACAGATGGGAATGATCCATATCATTTTCCAATGATGAAAAAGTATCAGACAATACCCAAGAGTTCATACTACAATTTTTGCAAGTTAGTAGGTCATGATGATAAATATTGTAGGAAAATGGAGATAATGAGAGAAATAACTTCAGATACCTATAGGGTGCGAGAATAAATGATGACATGGAAAGTTTCACCTCAGTTTAACTAGTTGCCACCTTCATACAATAATGCACATCTGCAGTACAACATTGTTCAACCGTAATATAACAATGTGAAACCACAATATAACCCCGCGTAGTATAACTAGGAACCTGAGTAAAATGCCCCACGAGGATATTGAGATAGATAAAAAGGAGGACAAGGTAGAGGATGATTTGAAAGAGGAAGAGGACCAGTAGTCTGCCCCAACTAGAAACAACCAGTACATTATGCAAGGGAATTTCTAGTCCCACCAATGACATGTATGTATTGTCATGCAACAGACCATGACACCAACGATTGTTTGACATTATTGGGGAAGATCCAAGATAAGAGAAATCAAAAAAATCAGAATGTCAAGTGGATTTTTGTAGAAGCTAGGGATGATGGAAGAAAATGAACATAGTCACATGAGGAGGATCCAATACATGACCTGACATAGTGAGACAAGATCCAACACAACACCAATGGGTAAAGAAAAATATTGACACACAAAAGTAGTTTGATGCATGGAAAGAAAATGAGAAATTCAAGGAGGCCAGGAAGGAGTTCCCCAAACAAGATGTTGCATCAGCATCAGTTGCGCAGTATGCTCACAATGTACCAATGTACAAGATTCCTTCATCAATGAACCATACCAATGAAGCAAAACCCTTAGGGAAAGTAAGTACCATAAATACTTTTATGCAATCCTATGTTACGCTATTGAATGATCCATCATCTATTAATTTTTTAAAAAATATGTTAGAAAGATGTAACATTGAGGTAGAGGGGAAGTTAGAGCATAAAATAATCAAGCACCTCCATAAAAGAAGGAGAACAAGCAGAGAATTCAGATTGAATGCTAATATTGTAGATTTCAATTTGGGGGACATTATAATAGACTTAGGCTCTGAAGTAAATGTGTTACCCAAGAAGACATGGCATTGTATGAGAGAACCCACACTAGGCTATCCACCTATCCAATTGAAATTATCTAATCAACACAATGTTCTACCAATTGTAAGGCTTAAAGGTGTGACAATAGATTTGGATGGAGTGCACACTAAAGCATACTTTGAAGTAATAGAGATTGTAGACAATATAGTACCATATCCAACATTTCTTGGATTGGATTAGGAATTTGAAAACCAAGCCATAATCAACTTGAATACAAGGAAAATCACATTTGAATTAGGTGAATACAGAGTCATTGTACCATTAGATCCTTTTAAGGAAAAAGGTTTGTAGAACCCACCTATTTAGATCTAGAGGAAATCAACCAATTGTACAGAACCACCACTTGCAAAGAATATTATGTTAATCCAACTGCAGATGTGGTACTCAGCTGGAGAAGCATCACATCATGTTCTTATAACTCATATACAAGTTTGTAAAATTGGCAGCAGATATTACATGAAGTCTCCACATGAAGGTGCGCAAGAATAGACCGTGCAGTAAGACAGGTTGGTACAGAGATAAGGGAACCTCCTAGTTTTCATGGGGTAAATGATCTAGAGGAATTTCTGACAAAATATGAGGAAGAAGTATTAGAGAATCAGAGGTTCTTAGCCCTAGATATTTCACTCAAGGCTACACCTGCAAGATGGTGGGGTGCGCAAAAAGGAACAATTCAAGGCTGGTACCAATGTAAGTGATTATTGTGCATTAGATTCGACGCAAAATAGGGAAACAATAAAATGCAGAGGTATGATGGGAAACGAAAACCAACAAAACACATGGAGAAGTGTAGAACACATTGTAAGATGACACCACCAGAAGAATGGCCTCATTACTTCATCTACACATTAGAAGGAATCCCATAAAATTGGTATGTAGACCAGGAGATGCACAGAGGTACTACTGAATGGATAGAATTACAAGAGAACTTTGTAGTAACTTTCTCATTTGAACATGAGAACCCCAACATTGATTCAACACTGAAGCAGATAAAAGGTGTAATATTTATTGATGAATCAGAGGTTGAACTCATGATAGAATATCAACAACAAAATAGATAGAAAATCAAAGAACTATTTTCATGCTATCATGTTGAAGAAGAGGCACCATATGAAGATGACACGCACAATATTCAGATTACAAAAATTTAAGGAAAAAGAGAGGTGGAAGGTCCATCTTTGGAGTCAAAATTATTTATTGCACCAATAAAAGTGAATAAATTTAACATTGGGACCACTGACAACCACAAAATGACAAGTATTAGAGACTATTGGGATGAACAAATAGTAGAAATAATAACAGAGTTATTGCCCAAATATAGTGACATATTCCCAATAACCTTTCTAGAGATGAAAGGCATAACAAGAGAGCTAGGAGAAATGAGGATACCTCTCAAACCTGAAGCAAGACCTGTCAGATAGAGACCTTATAGAATCAATCCAATATATAAGAAGAAAGTGAAAGCATAAATTGACATAATGTTAGAAGTTGGTATCATAGAACCAGTAGAGGAATCTGAATGGATAAGCCCTATGGTAGTACAAGAAAAGAAACAAGGGGGTATAAGTATCTGTGTAGATTTGAGAAAATTGAATGATGCTTGCTTACATGACCCTTTTCCTACCCCTTTCACAGATGAAGTATTAGAGAATGTGGGAGGCCAAGAAGCATACTCATTTACAGATGGATTATCAGGTTACCATCAGATAAAAATAGCTCTAGAAGAAAGGTATAAGACTACTTTTGCTACAAAATGGGGATCCTACCAATACGTAGTCATGCCTTTTGTGCTGAAGAATACACCAAACATATTTTCAAGAGTATTCATAACTACTTTTAAGGAATTCATACATCATTTTTTATAAGTATATTTGGATGACTGGACTATGTATAGTCTATTAAAGGACCATGTAGAAGTGTTAAGGTTAATGTTAGAAAGATGTAGACAATATAAGATATCATTGAATATCAAGAAGTGCATTTTTAGGACACCCTTTGGAATATCATTGGGACATATAGTCTATAAACAAGGTTTACTGGTGGATCCTACTAAGATTGAAGTCATTATCAATTTACCACCACCAAAATCAGTGCGCTAGTTGAGAGAAACATTATGACATACAGGCTATTACAAGAAATTTATAAAAGGGTATGCGCAGATTACTCTGCCAATGGAAAAACTATTAAACAATGATATAATATTTCAATGGAATGAGGACTGTGAATAAGGCTTGGACACCTTAAAATAAAATATGGTCACAACACCTATCCTAGTATTATCGGATTGGGAAGAGACATTTCATGTGCATGTAGATGCAACATCCATAGCACTTGGAGAAATTCTGGCACAACCAGGAGCAAGGGATTTAGACCATCCTATAGTCTTTGCAAGAAGAAAATTGTCAGAATCATAGCAGAATTACAACACCATAGAAAGATAAGTCCTAGCCATGGTATATGCACTTCAAAAGTTAAGGAACTATTTAATGAGGAAACATTTTAAGATGTTCACAACTCATTCGACCCTCAAATATCTAGTCAACAAGCCAGCCTTGGGGGGGAGGATCTGTAGATGGTTGTCGTTATTCCAAGAATTTGATTTCAAAGCGATAATCAAACCAAGGAAGCTGAATGCAAGACCTGATCACCTATCAAGGGTAACTAATGGAGAAGAACTTACCAACTTGGAAGACAACTTCCTTGATGCGCCAATATTTTCAGTACAAGTAGTTGATGAATATTTTGTTGACAATATTGAATACTTAAGTACATGGATTGTGCCACATGAATTTATCACTGTGCAGAAGAAAAATATGGTATTCATAGCTGGAGACTATCCACTGATTGTGGGACACTTATATAAAATGGGTGCAAACAACATTTTGAGAAGGTGTGTATTAGAACACGAAAAGCCTAGAATTTTGGCTGAAGCTCATGAGGGAATAGTTGGAGGAAATTGTGCAGGAAAAGATACCATGCAGAAGGTATTGTGCATAGGATTATGGTGGCCAAAAATCCATAGAGATGCTAAGAAATATTTCTAGACATGTGATGTCTGTCAAAGGGTGGGAAAACCCAACAAAATGGATGAGATGCCCCTAAGACCACAAGTAACTTTGCAAGTATTTGACAAATGGAAAATAGACTTTTCCAAACCAATAAATCCACCAGTGAGAAGGTCAAGAGATAGATATATCATTACCACTACATAATACTTAATAATATGGGAAGAAGCAACACCATTCAAAGACTGCAATGCAGAGACAACAACACACTTCTTGTTTGAGAAAGTGATCACGAGATTTGGATGTCCAAGAGTTTTGATGAGTGACCAGGGTACTCACTTTATCAACAGTACTATTAGGTCTATGGCTGAGGAGTTTGATGTCTATCACGAGAAGAGTACACCATACCATCCTCGGGAAAATGGAACAGTAGAATATTTCAATAAGATCTTGGAGAATGCTCTGACAAAGATATGCAATGTTAATAGGGATGATTGGAACTTGAAAATTCCAACAGTACTATGGGCATACATGACCACCTGTAAGAAGTTGACAGGATAGACACCATTCCTATTGGTTTATGGATAGGAAGAAATAATACCATTATAATTTATGGTACCCATTTTGTGGATAGCAACAAATACCAACATAAGAGAAAGAGGCACAGTCAAGGAAAGGTTGAATCAACTAATGGAGATGGAAGAAGAGAGGATTCTAGAAGGATTTCACCAAGAAGTACAAGAAGCAAGAGACAAATCCTGGCATGACAGACATATAAAGAGGAAGAGATTCAAGGAAGGATACCTAGTATTTCTCTATGACAATAGAAATTTTCAACATCCTGGTAAGTTTAGAATGCATTGGCTAGGGCCCTATGAAGTAAATATTGTCACAGATGGAGGATCTATACAACTAAAGGATCTGGCAGGAACATAACTAAAAGGAATGATCAACGAGAGTCGACTAAAACTGTACAGGGATAGTTGACCTCCTAACACTTAAAAATTATAACGCAGTAAGAAACCATGTACATAGTGTACTATAATAGAGATTAGGACAGAAAAAAGGTAAAAAGGAGAAAAAGAAGGAAAAAGAAATACAAAATTAGAAAAGAAAGAAAACACAAAAATACTAGGGAACAGTGTGCGTAGAGTGAGTGGAATCAATGCAAAAAAAAACGAATGTTTGTGCACAACATATGATTGATAGAAAGAAAAACATCGCGCACTAGGGAAAAATCACAACAAAAATGCATTGTGCACTTAAAACGATCAGTGCACCGGAAAAGGGACCAATGGTCAAAAAAGTAAAATATGGCGGTTAGGGAAAAAATGCGTGAATTGGAGGAATTTATAGAATTAAATGAAGTGTACTTGAAAAGACTCATCCCATTAATCACGGTCAAGGAAGATTCTCTATGAAGCTTTAGAGTATTCATGGCACCCTCTATATAAAGTGGAAACACATGCAAAATAACACTTATTGTGGTATTGAAAATTCATGGAGTTAGAGAGCACATAGACGAATAAGTGAGTGCACAGTGTGAACCAATCAAACCCTATTCAACAAAATCAAACATTACCCGCTATGGCACCACCAAAGATTAGAAAATGAAGCCAGACTATAAGGAAAACCAGAAGCATCCTTAGGGCACTGCATGAAACCATGGAGGTTGAGTAAGAAATGGCCCAAAGAGAGGGAATTGTCGATGTCAATGCAATTCCCTCCCCATAGGTCAAGCCAGTGATCCCCACACTGGTAGAGGAGGAACAACAAGCCCCAATGATGGTTGACATGGAAGTTGATTTGCACGACAGTGCGTAGGGCCACCAAACAAGTGACACATGCAACCTACAACAACCTGCGAGGACCGAAGTAGCCCAAAGAAAAAATGGGGATGCTAG
>ML795314.1:98363-156229 GCA_009831015.1 Picea engelmannii
AAAAAAAAAAAAAAAACAATGATCATCACAGAGCGCTTGAAGGGTACCCAAGACAAGAAGAAGTTGTAGACAGAGTTGAAAGAAACACAGATTGTGAAGAAAATATAAGCGCAAGTGGAACCACTTAAAGAGAAGGAAACATAGATGATCGTGTCATTGGAGGAGGAAAAGAAAAACATGGCACAAGAATAGACAGAGGGAGCAACACTAATCTAGGAGGAGATCATAGAGAAAACAATGGAATCACTCATAGGAAACGTCATGCATATCAAGGAAAAAGGAAGGGAAGTCGCTGACAAGTTCCATAGCCTGGCAGAGGTTGTTCAGGGAGCACACACTACCTGGGTGGCTCAAGACGAGCCACATTTCAGTGTTGGGGGCTTGTTGGGTGTAGGCCTATTTGGAGGTAAGGTCTAGTTTTGGAAGTTAAACCCCAATTTTGTAGAAGAACAGTTGGCAAGAAAATAAACATGTGTTAGGGAAAGCCACATGCAAAGAAGGAAAGCATGCAAGGCATGCAAGAAGGAAAACCTAACCATGTTAGGGTTAGGGTTTTGGTAAGATATTTTCACAACTAAAAATATTTTAAATTAGTATAAATAAGAGCCTAGGAGGTATAGGTCAGGGTTCGTGATTAGTTGTTGGTTGGTTCATTGTCAGGTTTTGGTTTGAAGTTGTTCTTGTTTGCTCTGATTAGTTTGGACACTAGTTCAATTTGACTATTATAGTTATGATGTATTTTTGGTAATTTGTTGAGTTGTAGAAACAATAAAGTATCTATTTCTTGAGGGTTAGATCATAGGCTGGGGAGCCCAGTGTGATCTAGTCTTCCTCACAAAGGTTTTTGAACCTTTTTCATGATTGTATGATTAGAGATATAGTGCACACAATGCAATATTTTTTAGCAAACCTAATAAAAGAGCCTAAGAAGCCAGATCTTTGTGTATGTATCCCAGGAGGGGGTGAACCATGATAAAATCAATGTTATGTTTGTTCTTTATTACATATTTACCTTCTGTCAGTAGTTATATCTTGAATGGATGAATGAATGATTCAGTTAGATCTATTAGAATGCATGCATAGGCTTAACCAATGAATGAATCTTAGGAATAATAGAGAGAGTAATAAGATCAGGGCCTAAAGAAGATCAATTATAATCCTAGATCCCAACTCTTTCCTAGACTGCAAGCACTTGAGAATTGCAGTCACCCATAGAAATATCTCAGGTGAGACTGCATAGTACATTCTGTGTGTTGTGTTTCCTTCTGGTTTACCAAGAGGGTCGATATTTTTAGTGGATTTTGTTGAAAACCTATTCAGATTTGAACTTGGGTTAGCCCAAGAAGTAGATAGAGAGATTAATAACCAACAAATGGTTATGTTGTGAGATGAAATTGCATGGGATCCGTAGAAGAATCATGCAGAGAATGAAGATACAAAAAAGAATGTTCAAGCCATGGAATCCAATGAAGGCGGAGATTGAAATATCATTAAAAGCAAAGGAACTTGAATTTGCACAAAAGGATAACAAAAACCCTAGGATAAGACCGCGCAAATATCTTGATAAATAAGTGTTTAGGGACTTGCATGAGGTATTCTTCTATTATTTCCCACATGTTTTGCAGGAGTAGCTACTAAGGTTAAAACACAACCAACCTACAAATCGAATAAAACATCTTGAGTGGAATCTTGTGGAGATTGCACAATTACAACATGTTAAAAACAAATTTACGTGTGTAATAGATTTCTGGTTAGACAATATTGTTGCAGGATTTATCACCAAATTTGCAGTAGATACAACAAAGTCTTATATTGCAGTAGAGCAATAGTTTCTAAACGAACCTAAAGGTAGGTATATAAAATCATTGTATACTTCAATCAAGATTTTAGTGTATAACAATAGTGTGATGACTATGGAATCAGATAGCTAAACTAACTTACGTGCATGGAGGAAAGGGGTAAGCACTGACAAGAGGTGGAGAGATGGAGGAAGATATGAATAAGGGAAATAATAAGGAGGCCATGGACCCAATCATGATGGAAGAATATTAAATAAAATAGATAATGACAACAACTAGAAAGATGCTCAAAGTAGTACCCTACCAATATAAGATGAATAATAATAAGAGAGACATATCTGATATAGAGGGATTGGAAAGTAATGAGGAAGAGGTAGAGGATCTCTGGGTTGTGGATCAGATTGAGGAAATCCTACATGAAACATATGAGAGGAAGACAGGTGGTTCAAGGGAAGGAACAAAAGGCAGAACCCCATTCTAGGTCAATTTCAGTGTGGAACCCATAACCCCATGTGTGACTAGTACACTAGAAAGAACACCACCATTTAGACAACCTAATTTTAGTGAAAGAAAGACAACAGGAAGTACATCCAAACAAGTAGCAACAACTGGAGGACCCAGTTCAGGAAGTAGCAGTCAAATATATACAGCGCGTAGAGGTAATAGTTCAACACAGTTCAAGATGGCAGGATATGATCCCACCATTAGGTTACCAGAATTTTGGGGAGAGGCTTCTGAGGACCCTGAAAAGAACATTTTCATATATGAGAATATATTGGAATCAAATCATATCACATATGACAATACAAAACTTGTGCAGTTAGCTATCACGCTAAGAGATCGTGCACTAGATTGGTACATGAGCCTAGATGTAAATATTCCACCAAAAGTAACAAGGACTATTGCGGATGTGAAGAAGCTATTGATAAATGAATTTCAAAATCCTATCTTAGTTATCATTTTGATTTGGTACTCCAACAAGATCCCCAACTAAAACATTTATACCATTTCCTTGGTGGTCGAACCATGTGGCATATCCTCCTTTGCAACTAACGAATGATGAATCCTATGTATATGATAGAATGGAGGAATCTTTATGATGAACTTGGCAATGATAGTTTGGAACATATCCCACCATGTATATTGTAGCTCTTGGGTTTTCACAAAGTATGTAATCAACCTACAAGAACATTGTTTTAGAAAAATGATTGAATAGAAATTAAGGCTTTTTAGATCTTGGACTCATTAATTTATTTAGTGAATAGATTCCATCAACTAAACATAGGTTCCCAGATAAATGTTATCCCATCATGAATTTTATAAGTACAATAATTGTGACTTAACCAATCCTAACAGTTGAGATGGATGCATTTCCCCATTAGGGCATTGCAGTTGCTTGCCAGAAGAAGATAAATAATCAAAGTAGAATGTGAGGAGGAATGAGGCACTTGCCAAAAAATGCATGTTGTTCCATTTCTGCCAATAGAATAGCCCAGTTGAACATCCAATGAAACACTTCTTTAGTCAACTTTGTGTCTTGCAATCAAGATTATGTATTCTCGAGGTCATATAGATGAATCCAAACCTGATGTTCATTGTACATTGTAGCCATTCTTCTGAAGGCACACACACATGAAATATTCATCTTTTTCTTGGTATTATTGCATCACTGCCTTGTTTTTCCCACCCCTACCTTGCATAAATAAGTGGTCACAAGCAAGAGACAATGTCAATTGTCCATTCAATTTCTATCTAAACTAATTGAGTTGATTAATGACCCAATATCGCCATTGGCATTGAGGCATGCATTGTAAGTTGATGGAAAATACTACTTATAACTAGATAAAGTTCACTGGATATATTGAGATTTCAAATCATGATCAAATTTTTTTGTGTAAAAAAATTGGTAAGTTGAGTATTTATATAGAATTTAATAAGTTCGGGCACCTAGAATACTATATATTATGAGTCAATGTTGACTAGGCCGACTATTAAACCATAACCAAGTAATACAATAATTATGGTGATTCTCCATAGTGTTAAGTAACCACAAGTGATTGTTACCATCATTTCAACCCCCCACAATTTGAGCATAGGGTAATGGAGAAATGTGTTCAAGTACAAAAGGAGGAGCGTACATACCTGACTCAATATATGGATGTTTGTTGTTGTGATAAGATAATGGGTTTATGATGAACCTACTCACTATAATGTGGAAGGGTTTATGAATACCCAACCAACATCAATACAAAATTTCTCAACTCTTGAAGAAATACCACCACTGAATTGTTCATCATCTAGGGGGAATATGATCTTGATCTATCCATCTGATAAGGAAGTGTTGTAAAGAGGCATAAATACAAGATAAAGAGGGTATAAAAATGAGTGGGCATACCCAACTTAATGAAGAGTTATATGTATCTAGAAGAATGGTGTCTACTGGAATAATGTTGCCATCAAACTGATCATCATCTAGGAGACCACAATACTAAACTACCCATACAAAAAAGAAGTGTTGTAAGAAATACCTTGTATTAGAATCAACTCAGAGTTGCTCATTCCCTGAAAGGGAAGTGATCACTAAACTACATGTTTGTGGAAATAATGTCGCCATTGAATTTCTCATCTAATGGAAAACATTTTCATCGCCCTGGTCATCCAGTTTAGGAGGGTTGGAAGACATATCCCATGCCATATTACACAATTGCTAGAACAATAGTGTCATTGGTTTGTCCATTTGAAGAAGTGTCAGAAGGAACATATTGTAAGAGAGAAGAGATCAAGGATTGGGCTAGGATAGTCACATATCTTTAGTATGTCATTCCCTAGGGTTGGATATATAAAAAAATAAAGGAAGACAAAAATAAAAGAAATATATTAATTTTCGTAGATTGCCAAAATAGGTCAATAGGACTATAAAACATATGTCACAATCTAAATATGGGAGTGTTGAAGGAAACCTCTAGGTGCAAAGAAAGGAAAATAAAGATAAGGAGTACAAAAGGATAAACATAAGAAGTAAACTTTAGATAAAGAAACAAATATAGGTACTACTTTATGCAAGAATAGAATTATTGATATGCACCAAATACATGATAGGAGCTAGGGTTTTTATTGTCAACCATCGTGAAGGATACAAATACTGATAATGTTATCAATATAGAAGTGTCGAAGGAAACATCTGGGTGCAAAAAAAGTAAAATAAGGATAAGGATTACAAAAGGATAAACATAAGAAGTAAACTCTAGATAAAGAAACCTAGACGGGTGCTACTTTATGCAAGAGAAACATTAATCTGCACCAGAGATAGAACAAGAACTAGGGATGTTATTTTCAACCATCGTGAAGGATACAAATCCCAAGAATGTTATTTGGGAGAAGGAATTTAGAGTATAATACATTGAAGTATCTTATGTCCTTGATTGAGTGATGGGCGCATGGCTATTTTGAGGAAAGACCTAATTTTGGAGCATGGGCAACAGCTGGAAAGAAGGCAACATGCAGAAAAAGAAGGAAAACTAGCACATAAGAGGAAAATCTAGGTGCAAGGAGCCAGACAATCCTAACCATATTAGGGTTAGGGTTTTTGACAAGGTTTTAATGGCTATAAGCCTGTAAAATAGTATAAATAAGAACCTAGGAGTTCTAGGTGAGGGTTGAGTTGTTGTTCAGTTAAGTAGTAGCAAAAGATTATTAATACTTGTGTTTAAATGTTGTTGAGTTGTAGAAGATTCGAGTAAGGTATATTTTGAGGGTTATATCATAGGCTAGGGAGCTTGGTGGGATCTAGTCTGCCTCACAGAGGTTCCTTAATCTTAGTAGGATTGTATGAGTGAATATGTAATGTGTGCAACGCCAGATTTTGCAGCAGACTAAATAAAAGAGAAGAGAAGCCAAATCTTTATAGAGGTAGCCTAGGAGGGGGTGAACCATGTCAAAACATGTGTTGTATATGATTTTATATCGAATTCTTTCTTCATGTTAATAGTTATTTTATGAATGCATGATTAACTATATGTATTAGAACACATGCATGAGCCTAAATATGAATGAGTCCTAGAAATACTTAAATGAATAACAAGATTAATGCATGAAAATGATAGATACACTCCCATATCCCCACTCATTCCAAGACCACAAACACCTGGGTATTGCAGTCACCCATAGAGTTATCTCAGGTGAGACTGTGTTGTGTGCTCTGTGCACAGCGTTGCCTTCTAGTTTACCAGGAGGGTTGATAGTTTTCGATGGTTTTATTGGAAACATGTTCAGATCTAAACCTGGGTCAACCCAAGAAGAGGAAAGAAGTCATATATATAAGTCAACAAATAGTTGTGTTTCCAGTTGGAACTATATGAGATTGAATGGATGAGATTCGTGGAAGAAACACATGGAGAATGAAGGTATATAAGGGAATGTTCAGGCCATGGAATGCAATGAAGGAAGAGATCAAAAGATGGTAGAAAACAAAGGAAATTGAGTTTTCATAGAAGGATAACATAAACCATAAGTTAAGACCACACAAATATCTGGAAAAGTATGTGTTTAGTAACCTGCATGAGGTATTTTTTTGTGATTTCCCAAATTTTTTGCAAGAGTGGTTATTAAGGTTAAAAGACAACCACCCAACAAAACAAATCAAACAACTGGAGTGGAATCTCATAGAGATTGCGCAGTTACAACAAGTTAATAAAAAATTTACACACGCAATAGATTTTTAGTTAGACAATATTGTAGCAGGGTATATCACCAAATTTTCATTAGATACAACGAATTCTTACACTCGAAAAAAGAAGGAATTTATAAAGGGACCCAGATTTATGTACATCAAGTCGATGTATACTTCAATCAAGATTTTATTGTATAACAATGGTGTGATGACCATGGAATCAAATAACTAAATTTCCCTGCACACATGAGGGATGGGGGGGGAGCACTGACAGGAGGCTGAGAAAGGGATGAAGAGATGGATAAGGGAAATAAGAAGGAGGACATGGACCAAATCATGATGGAGGAAGATTTGATAAAGCATATAATGGAAAAATTTGGAAAGACATGCAGTGGAGTACCCTACCAATATAAGATGAATAACAAAAAGAGAACCATAGCTGATAGATAGGGCTTAGAAAGCAATGAAAAAGAGGTAGAGGATCTTCGAGCTATCGAGAAGATTGAGAAAATCCTGCATGCAACATATGAAAGGAAAACAGGAGGTCCAAGGGCAGGAATAGAAGGTGGAACTCCAATCTAGATCATCGTCAATGTGGAACCTACAACCCCATGTGCGACTAACAAACCAGAGAGAACACCAACATTTAGACAACCGGATTTTAGTGAAAGAAAGACAATAGGAAATTAATCCAAAAAAGGAACAGTAATTGGAGGAGCCAGTTCAAGAAGTAACAATTGTTGAGGAAAATATATGAAATGATCTTACTCAAGCATTTTCATATTCTTCTTGACTAAATAAAAATATACATGAATATCACCACATGTTTATAGCCATGAAAATTAATATCCTCACTCACAAGTATTGATTAGAAGTGCTTAGGCTAGTCTTTTTATAAATAAAAGTTTATTGGAAAGTTCATTATTTATATGATTTTATGGATATAATAGTTGTTGAAATAAATGTAGGGACAGAAGTAAAGACACTAAGTCAATAATCAAGACAAATGAGACACAAACCAATCCTTTATTTCATTCCAATTCATCAAAGAGTGTAAGGTAGCTAGAGAGGTAGTGGGGGGACCCAGAGGACCCATAGTGATAATAGTGGAGGTCATTCAATGTAAGGTGGGCTAGGTCCACTATATTATTAAATAAGGCCCACTATGGTAGTTAGATATAATAAATCGGTAATTAGATATAATAAATGTAAGAGGACTTCTTAGAAGGTTCTAGTTTTAGAAGATTCCTCCTCTAAAATGTTCTTAGGTGATGGTAGCACTATATAAAGGGGTTCAAGAAATGTAATGAGACATGAAGAGAAATATTGTATTTGGAGCGGTAGCTCAATAGGAGGATGCCCCCTCGAAGAGGCACATGAACAAGAGAATATCCCTTCCATAATATGATCCATTGTATGGTGTTGCCCTAACTCAAGAGTTTGATAGTAATAAAGAAGATTTTTCATATTGTTCTTGTATATATGTTGTGGTGCTTTGTATTCAGTATTTGGTTCTTAACAAGTGGTATCAGAGCACTTTCCTTGGCAGACATTGTGGGCAAATATTTTTTATTTTTGCAGATTGTTTTTTTGAAGAAGAAAAAAAGAGGGTCGCGACATTCCAGAAATTTTCAGTATATTTCTATGAAAATTTGAAGAAACAGGTCATATATCTGATTTCTTCTCATAAAAACACCCAAGTTAAAAAATAAAATTGTTTGAAATGGAGTCCGGGAAGTCAAGGTATTGAAGTTTTAAAATCTGCAATTTTTCAGGGTTTTTTTTTTTCCGCGGACGACGATGTATTTATTTATTATTTATTTAATTTTTTTTTTATCATTTGGAAGCCTAATTTTCCCAAATAAATTACATATCTGAGTTCCTCTCACAATTTCACCCAATTTCAAAAAAAAAATCACCCGAAACAGAGTTCGGAAAGTGAAGTTATGAGCATTTTAAATTCAACAGTTTTTCAGGGTTTTTCTAGAAAACGTCGTGATTTTCTGCAGTAACCTATTGTTCTATTTTTGAAGTTTTTTCATGACAGATGTGGGACCGAAGAGTCCATAGGGTGCTCAGATGTCTATTTCCTCTCAAACCCTCAAGGGATCTTTTGAAGCATTCAAATCCAAATTGTATGACACATTGGATGCTAGATTGCATGACCTTGCAAATGGCCTCAATGATAGTTTCCATGGTATTCGAGATTCATTGGATAACATGCAACAAATATTTCTTATGGTGGACATCAGGGTGAATATAATCAAGAAATATATGCTTGGTATGATTTTGAGGTCGATTGTGATGATTGGTATATGGATAGTTGTCATTTCTGGGATGACAACCACTTTCATATTTTATTTGATGACTTTAATCCACCTTCTGTAGATAGCATCAATATGAAAAATCGAGAGACAATGATTATTACCAGTATCCATTCTACATATTCTACAGCGGTATTATTCCTTCCAGATTCTGCTACAACCCTTTTCCACTATGTGGATGAGTATTCTTACTTGGATCCACATGACAGGTGTCAGTCTTTGGAGCATCATTTTGAGTTGGTTATTTGGTTCCAAAATCTTCCACGGGGAGTTCAAATGAGCACTTGGACATGTGACTCGAGCTTATAATGGTGGTTGGACTACTTCAGTATGGTGGCTTTCCTTTCTACATGGGACCTTGGTTCTCTAGTCTTCTTTAGCCTTATGGTCCATAATTATCCATGGGACCCTAGTATATGGTTGTACATCAAGCATTGAAGACAACGGTTTCATAAGGGGGATGGAATGTAAAGTAGCTAGAGAGGTAGTGGGGGGACCCAGAGGGCCCATAGTGATAATAGTGGAGGTCATTTAATGTAAGATGGACTAGGTCCACTATATTATTAAATAAGGCCCACTACGGTAGTTAGATATAATAAATGTAAGAGGACTTCTTAGAAGGTTCTACTTTTAGAAGATTCCTCCTCCATAATGTTCTGAGGTGATGGTAGCACTATATAAAGGGGTTCAAACAATGTAATGAGACATGAAGAGAAATATTGTATCTGGAGTGGTAGCTCAATAGGAGGATGCCCCCTCAAAGAGGCAAGTGAACAGGAGAGGATCCCTTCCATAATAGGATCCATTGTATGGTGTTGCCCTACCTCAAGGGTTTGATAGTAATAAAAGAGATTTTTCATATTGTTCTTGTATATCTATTGTGGTGCTTTTGTATTCAGTCTTTGGTTCTTAACAAAGAGACATTCTCTTTAAAAAGGTCGTGAAGAAGTTTTGGACCAAATTCAAACTTAGATGTCCCCGATGAAACATACAAAAGGACCTCTGACAGAAAATCAAAAAATGAACTCTAAAAGTTGGATCAGCTTGCCACAAATTTTTTCCCACTCGACTCTACACAATAGCCTTTGTCAGTCATGAAAACTAATTCACAAATAGACAAGTCTACACAGACCATCAAAGATAGATCAACACCACTAAAAAAAAAGTGTTTGAATGATGTAATTCAGGCTTGAATCTTGTTGTCTACAATAAGACCCTGCTATCATAAAAAATAATTAGGCTTGTGATAAATTAAGGAATGAATTAAAACTGAACTATCTCAACACAAACTTAAAGAGAAAACCTTAGTATGCTTCTCCTTATATTCTCCCATCTTTTCCTCCCTTTCCTTTTTCCTTTAAACAAATTAGAATTGGTTGAAGTAGTTGAACTACTTAATTAGTTAATTTAACTAAAAACTCAACCAACTTTTTAGTTAGGGGGGAAATTAATAAATCATAATAAGGGCTTTAAATAAATAATAACTAGTAGGTGGGAGCCCTTGTGACTCCCCTTTATCTCTTAACCATCAAAACATAACTAGTCAATTAAACAAAAACATCCCTCCTTGTGACTCCCATCATTACATTCATGTTTGACAATTTATCTCATTGATATTTGGAATCATTTTCACAAACATATTACTCATATATGCAAAAAAACATGTTGTCCAAAACTTCTGAAGTCAACTGTCCTCAACAATAAATAAAATAAAATTTAAAATCCATATTTTCCACTCTGAGATGCAATCTTTCCCTTCTTGTTGTTGTCACCTTTTGATATCTCTTAATTTTCCTTTGGTTGTGATGAGCCTTTAGGCCTAATCTCATTGATCACATGAGAACAATCGTCCCTCAAATGCATCTGAGAGGACACAGATTTATCATAGCCATTGGAGGGTGAGGAAGGGGCAACAGTGGATTTTCCTTTTTTAGGGGCATGGTGGGCTTCGGTTTTCAACATTTTGATAGCATGTGAGGACTGAACTGGTGAGTGGATAGGGAAATATTGGACAATTTGATTGATAGGCGGGGGAGAAAGTAAAGGAAAAATGGGCCAACCACGATATTGGGAGACTGTCGGGTGGACAATATCTTGCCATCTGTTGTTTTTGGGAACCTTGGGTTGCAATGAGACATGAGGGGGAACGGGAATACCAAGGGCTTGTGGAGATTGGAAAGGAGGCCTTTCAGGCCTAGCTTGGACCATTCCTTGCCCAATCCAATTGAAAAACCTAGCCTAAAATAGTTGACCTAAATCTTGTGAGTCAGCATCAAAGTGAATGGAGAATCTTGGCCTTCTCGGGCCCATGTTCCAATTAACTCTTCCTCTCTTACCTATGCCATGTCTACCTCGGCTAAAAAATCGCATTCCTGCATTCATGATTAATTAGAAAATAGTTCTTTTAAGAACCATACATGACAACTCCCTAAAAATATGAAATAAATTTTGGCTCAGCAACATATTAGACTCATGCAATCCAATACATGCAAATTGTTTAATTGTTGTCAATGAGAAGGGGGTGAACAAAAGGTTTTGGGATATGTGAGGGGTTTGTATTGAGCGAAACATATTAAAATGAGGGGGAAAAGAATCATGGTTATTGCTCACAGACAACATACAATCAACTGTAATGTAAACCAAGGAACAAATCACTATAATCCATCCAAGAAACTATGATTTCAAACTGTTACAATACAAAATTCTCTTAACTGTAATTAAATTTTAGGAATAGGGAGTTAAAAATGGATATGGGAAGGTGAAGGGATTGTAATTAGAGAAAAGTGAAATAATGGTAGGGAGAGAGAGCAGATATTGTTCATAAAATTAATTAAGTAATCCATAAAACCATTCTATATCAAACACAAAAGATCGAACACCAACCAAATAATCATTGTGACCAATTAAACAACTATTGTGTATAATTCAATCAATCCTATGTATTAACTTGCTCACTTTTCGCAATTAAATATTTAACACACTGTCATCAAAACAAGACAATATGGCTTCCACAACAACCTGTAGAAGAGTTATGTTTCTTCTCATTTGTCCACTTAATGTTTTAAAACAATTCCCAAATGAACACACAATAACTTATTTCCACTCTATTCAACATCCAAAACATCAACCATTGTCCCTGAATTATTTTCTTAATCAAACACAGACACAAAATCATGCCTGATTTCATCCTGTAATTCCATTTAACAATTGAATTGTAATGAGACCATATTTTCACAGAACCCGAGCCTATCTCTGCTATGATGCATGATATTCATCAAACATACACAGTGGACAGTCAAACACAATCATCAATATTTCAATTTGCAATAATACTGACTTTCCATTTAAACACATAGTAATAGAAATCACCATTTCAAACTCATACGATGTTGTGGAATACACAGACCATTCAACAAAATGCAAGAGTGTCTTTGTGACTGTACATGTCTAATTACTTTGAATCTAAACATCAAACAATGTTGAGCTATCAATCCAATAAAAGGAGGCAACAACAGTATGTCCAATCTGATTTCTCAAATCGATCAAATTGCAATGAAACCATATTGTTTAAAAACTCATGCCCATATCTGATGGTGTGACCAACAATATCCATAAACATGTGCAGTGGAAAACCAAGGTACGACTATCACAATTTTTTAAATTGCAATACTCTTGATTGGCAATTAAAACACACAGTAGCAACAACCATCAATTCAACTTAAACATGTTGTATAAAGCCCACACATACCAATGCATCATGAATGAAGTATTGATGTGACTTGATCAATCATAACTAATTTTGGGTTAATAATCCAATAATTACAATATAAGAGACAATGGTTGTGTATTCAATCCCATTCCTCAAATCAACCAATGGGCTATTGATTCGACTAATATAATAACCAATGCAGTGACTAAATACCAATAACCAAAACCACTATCAACATAATCAACAGAGATGAGCCAACAATCAATCACTATTGATGATACCCCACCAACTCATAACAATCAATAATATAACCGACATGATATAATGGGCTCCATTTATTAAAACTGAGATTTGAGTAATCAAGGGTTCTCTTTGTGGACCAACACAGGGATACTGGAGTCATCCCCCAACAAAGGGTGAGAACCTCTGATACCATATGGTGGATGCACATGCCATACCACCAATAACTTCGCAGACAGGGTAATAGTTCATGAGATAGGGGAGACTATGAACAAAGGAGCATAAGCTTCATTTTGGTCTATAATAACATCGAGAACCCGTAGGGTATGACCCTCATGGTTTTCCCAATCAACCAAATGACACTGAGATGAAACAAAGACAAGAAATAACAATCAACGTTAAGCAAGCCCCTTGGCATAATAGCCATCATAACCCACTGCACAAACATCAGTAACATGAATGAATTTCATACCCAAGTGAAATGATACGTAGTGACAGAAGGTGGTTCAAACCCAATAACCCCATAATAGCAAAACGACTGGGTATGGTGACAAGAAATGTGTGGAGACAGCCAGCTAATCTAAACCGAATGAAAACCTTCAACCAAAAACCAATAAGGACAACATGGAGCCTTCATGGCTTCTAGCACTTAGAATGATTAATGAAACTCTGACTTTGACTATCATTACAATGAAAACCACAAAAAACATCCATTCCAAAGAAATATCACAAGTTTACACGGTTGCTAGTCTTAAGAAAAGAACAGACCCATACATCACCGAGCCAGTATCTATTTCATAACTAGAGAAGGTTCATGGATGGCAAAAAAGACATACATGTAACCAAGAAAACCTAGAAAACATTAGCTTGACTGAGAAGTTCTTCCTCCGATTGAATATCGTAGCTTAACCACAGTGAAACACAACTGAACAATAGCCAAGCTAGGGTGACGGCCAGTGGAAGGGGTATGGAGTGGCATGAAGTAAATGGATGTCGCCTCCATCCTCCACTCATTCAATTCCTTATTACATGTTGGCCAACCCTCCATTAATCCATTTAATAAATGTATGCATCTAACTTAACATCCATCACTTGTCAAATGCACCACCCCATATCACATTAAACCATTTCCAACTATACCATAATGCATATCAATCGTGTTTTCATATAACTCAATAAACCATATAGCCACTAACTTTGTTAGCTAGGACTAACAACAATACTTTTAAATGTGTTTGCATATAATGTATCATAGCATAGCATAGTATAGGATATCCCTTCTTTCCATTGGATTTGTTATATGTTTCTTTTAACCTTTTTCATGACTAACATGTTGTTATCACTAAAATTCCGTCCGAAAATGGTTACAGGAGTCCATCATATCCAAACACCTATTATTTCATCCATGGCCCAAAAAATGAATTTCCAAAGGGCACAAAATATACAACTGGTTATAAAATCAACATGCGCTCAGAATACAAAGGAAGTGTGTGCACGTGCGCTAGTCGAAAACATCGAAAAAGTGCATATGCGCTCGATGCGCGACTGTGGACACAAAAATCTGCGCACACCTTAGAATGACACATTTATGTTTTTGGTCGGTGTCCCACCCACTTCTGGTTCAGTTTCCAAGTCGATTTGACCCCCAAATCCGAGATAAATCCAAGTGGGGGGATGGTCAAAGACCTAAAGTTTCCCTAAAAGGCCCCTTGTTCACACTCGAGACCAGTTGGATAAAGCCTCAAATATTTTCTATAAAAAGAGGCCATGGGTGCACTATATTTCCAAGAATCCATTTGTATTGTTATGCTGCCTATATTCTTCTGCAAGGAACCTCTTTCCTCATTAGAGAATACAAGCACCATTTCATTGAGCTATTCACATCACCTCTTGAGTGAATGAGCTTTGGATTTCTTCACCATTTCCTTCTAGTTTGTTATTTGTAAGAAGTGCTCTCACATTGGAGATTCAAGAGCCCTCCCTTGGAGGAAGAGGGGACCCATAAATCTCCCTTTATCTTTGGTGTTTGCCCACTAATACAATCTATCCATTGGTGGCATGAATATTGGTCAATTGTTTGGTTAATTTTGGTTCTACTATCCTTATACACTTTAGTTTAGTTTCTTTAATTGTTATTATCTTAGTTGTTTGTTTATTTCTTATGCTTGATGTTTCTAACTCTTGCATTCATTTATGTCATGTTCAACTAACCCAACTAAACTTGCAAGTGTCCTTCTTTTGTTCATTTAGGTGATGAAAATGATACAACAGATTAGCGACTCCACTGGGGATAAGTATCAATTTCCTCCCCATTTGGGTTGTTTGAGAACTTTTTTTTTATTTAATTAACTTGTAGGGATTATAACCGGCCCAGGCCTACCTGCAAAAAGCCAAATTCGGAGCTGAGATAAGAGAATTTCATTCGAAATTTTCTTCCTGGCTACGTATCAGAATGTGCTTGGGTTTATCAACCCACAAGCGCATCTTCCAAGCATCTGATCCATAATCACTATGTTTCTAGGCACATTCTATGCACCAATGCCAACAGGTCATCTTGTATTTGTGCATTGCCACCACATGTGCCTCTGTCTTCTCTGTGACCCGCACATCTGTCCAGAAATTTCACATTGTAAGGGTTTTTCGTGATTTTTTGAAGGCCCATAGCCTTCTAAATACTGATTCTATGCAATTTGTAATATGCACCACACTTAGATTCCCTCTCCATATGAAGGGTTAGTCAAAACATAGACACTTAGGGGGTTAAAATCCATATTTTTCCTCTTTTTTCTTTAATTTTACCACATGGATGGATTTCTTTGATTGTAAAAACTAAGTTGAAATCATTCAATATCACATATATAAACACTTGCATTGGGACCAAAAATGAAACTTCAATCATTGAGTATGCTCTTCTCTCGCACCATAGAGTGATCTTGAGAATCAGAAAAATGATTGAGGGAAGATTTCATCTCCCTTAAAGACAAAATATTTAGGAGAGGACAACAACCCCCTCGGGACTCCTCTTAGTTTATTTTTCAAACACATATTAAATTTGTAAGGGCCCATACATGCCCACATGCTACAAAGAGAGGATATTTTTTAAGCTACTTCCTTATATTACATCACTAGGGGAGTTTAAAGGTTATTGTAACGGGCCCATACATGCCCACATGTCCACAATATAGGATAGACTAGTGAATATTTCTTAGATTAAATCACACTAGGGAGTTAAAGGATTGGTAAGGACCCACATGTGCACATGATAGTTCTCTAGGGACTTTAAAATTCCGCAAGGTTGTGCCAATGGCATCTAGTAAGATAGGTAATCAAGACTTGTAAGGGCCACATGAAGTCCACATGCTGCAAGGTGACACCTAACTTATTAAAAATTTGGCACACTTTATCACTTGTTTACACACAAATTCACTACTCACTCACATAGTTTCATCCCGAATTGTGGAGGTTGAAGTAAGTTTCCTCTAGAGGGATTCTGAAATGCTCCACCCTTTCTTGACAAAACTATCCACTCCCACTTAATTTGAACAAGATTGGTTCGCACCCCGAATCTCTCAAACAATCACATATAAAAAAATTCTAAAAATTCACTAAGTTTTCCTCCACAGGAGGTGCCATTTTAGTCCAGGTAGGATCTCAAGGATAGGCATCCAAATAACTCCCCATTATCTGGTTCTCACGTCTTCAAGCATTAGAAGTTGACAAATAGGGAACTTTTAAATCCTCTAAGTCAAGTATTCCTACACCATAAGGCAGGGAGATACCCATGAAGGGTTGAAGGTCGAGGTTCAGTTGTTCTATGCGACCCCCTTTGAGGCACCCACCTATTGGATGGGATCCAACCCATGACCCATTTCTGAGGCCGAAAATCTAAATGTTGCACTTTGACCGATTTACCTAGTGAACAAATTTTAGGACATCTACCCAGGTGGAAATTGTGGGCTGTAATTGCACCTTGATCAGATTTTGTGTGGATATTGGGAAATATTGCCAGCTCTTTCGGGATATGCACCCTCTACCCCTCATTATAATTGATTGTTTCATCCTTCACTAGTTCCTCTTCTAGTGGCTTCATACCCCACTGTTGAGTGCTATTGGAAGGTCTAGTTCTATTTGAGAGGAAGAACGTTACGTCTTTTAGGACACGAGCATTTCTTTTCTTTGTTCTCCCACGCAAAAAAAATCCACGTACCCAAATATATGCTTATTTATCAATTGATTTATGTATGATTCTCTTGTGATTATATACGATTGTGAGATATTTGTGAAGGTACAAAATTATAAATACTCTTGTTCATTTTATTACTCTCATCACCATCCAGACACATCCACTTTTCTAGTCAGACATCATAGGGGACCCAAAGAATCCCCGTCATTCCATATGCTTGCTAAATATCCCTCCTAGATTAGGGGGAGTTCCTAGTCTTGCCAACTCATCAGCTCCACCTTCTCACACCCCTGTGAGTGTTACTATATTTGGATCAGATTTTCTTGGTTCCACCTTACTTGGGTCCACTTCCTAAGGACAACCGTCCACTCTCTCTCCTTTACAAGGAAGTGGGTAGAAAACTTCTTCCCAAGGGGGAAGTACAACCCCACCTAACCTCCCTCATGGGTTAGGTACTCACACCACTCACACCATGGCTAGAACTAACCTTCCAGTGCCACTTTAGATGCCATACTTGGCTTCCCTCAACATATCAGATCTAAGCAATATCATAAATGATCCTATATTGCATGACCTAGACACATGGCCTGCAATGCCCACCAAACTACCTTCAGACATCCCCAAGTTTGAAGGAAAAGCAGGAGACAACCCTTCCAACCATGAAATGACCTTCCACTTATGGTGCTCTTCAAACAACATCATGGGCAACTCCATCCGATTAAGTTTATTCCAACACACACTCACTGGACCATCAACCAAGTGATATGTAGATGAAAAATCAGGGTCCGATGTGACTTTTGAATCCTTGGCCAAAGCATTTTTTACCTTCTTTCAATTACCAATTCATGATGACAATGGTCTTGAACTAGTCTCTAAGTTTAAACAATCCTCAACCACTCATATCACCGATCACATTCACGAATGGCATAGATGGTGTAGTTTATGCAAAGAAAAAACCACCAAGAAACAATGCATTGATTGGTTTCTCAGAGCACTTATCTCCCTCCTTGCCAAAGATATGGCTTCAACCTTTCCCCAACCTGAAGAGGAAGACACCAACAAGGCTCAACAGTATGACCTCATCTATGTGTAGTCAATATAATTATACACTCTACTACTTGACACCTCGAGACCTGTACCATTCATCTAGGACAAACCTAGGATGTCTCACTCAGTGGATGGAATGATTGGTACCACAACACACCATAATCTGCACCCCCAACAAACACCTGTGTATGATACACCTCAATATCCATCAACATATGGAGGACCCCCTTATTATCCTCCTCCCCCTTATCAACAACCATACCCTACTGTATCTCCTTCACCCATAAGTGGACCCCCATCGACACCCATAATGCACCCGGTTATTCAACCAAGTTCTAGTAACCCCTCTACCTCAACTTACACCCTAAGTACTAGTGAAATCACTATGCATTCCTATGTACCCTATGGATCATTTGCACAAAATAATCCATAATTTCCTTTTCCCGACCCTCCATAACCCATGGTTGCACCACAAGGAAAACCACACGTTGGGGTTAACTTTGTTCATCCCTCTCCCATTCAACAATTTAAAATCTTTGAACAAATGAATATGAAAAATCCAACCTATTAGTCGAATAATGCCAAAAAGAAAGGAAAAAACTGAAACAATAATAACCCAGGACTAGAGGGGAATCGCCCCCAACAGAACCAACCTGTTGGGGGAAACCAACATCAAGGGAACCAAAACCCTCATGGGGGAAATAAAAAAAAATGCCAAGGGAAGAATAACAACAATCCCCAGACAAACTTCCCCTATTCCCTTTGCGGTGAGTATGGCCATTATACTCACAATTTCCCTCAAATCCCTGAATTCATATAGATGAAAGAATCCTTGAACAGACCATGTCCCCTAGCACCGCCTGCCCCTCAGCATGCCCCACAACAATATGTGCAGTAACCACCTTGAGCCATGTTTCAAAACCCCATTCCACACTAAGGGGTGATGAATACCCAGTAGGAAATACACCCTACCTCACCACAGATGGGACAGTATCCAAACCCTGGCACTCCTACAGATCACACTATCCTCCTCACTAGCGAGGAATAAATTCTTCTACAAACAAGCAATCGTCAATACAACACACCCCCTGAATCTACTCCCACTACCTCAGAAGTAGTCCCAGTTACAACTGGACCACCTTTGATGATTCTACGCCCTAATACTAAAACACCCCTTCGTATTCCTCACGTTCCATTGAAACTGAATGTCAATAACCCTCAGGCTAGGATGGCGCACAATTATAGTCTGGTCGATGACTTGGCCCAATATCCTGCTTCCATGTCAGTCTTAGAAGTCCTTTAACCCTATCCCACTCAACGGAAGTCATTACTTTTCACCCTGGGGGAATTTGACCCTGCTGATACCAAACTCATCACATTTGATCTCGATAAAGGGGAACCCCGCCTCCTCGCTCTAGTATCTTTCCAAATATCTGTTAAAATATGGAACATCATAGTTCATCGATGCATCATTGATGAAGGGGAATCCACATGCATCATGTCCAAAATAGTATGGCAGAAACTTGGCTCCCCCGAGCTCATACCATCTACCATCACTTTGAGATATTATGATGGATAACCATCCTCTCCTAAAGGGCTCTTTCAAAATGTCCCCATTGAACTCAGGGGAAAAACCATCCTCATTGACATTGAGGTTATCGATGCTCCTCTTGATTACAACATCTTGTTCGAACGTAGCTACATGTACACTATGAAGGTCACGGGCTCTTCTATGTTTCACACTATGATGTTCCCCCATAATGGGAAGATCACTACCATTGATCAAGTTTCACACTATGAGCCTAACCCTTCCTCCAACATCAATAACATCCTACCTTTTTTCCACAATAATCTTGATTCCTACCCACTCATCGATATGAGCCCAAGAATTTTCAAAGACCCATCCTTTCTAGGGACATACCATGAAGCACCATCACTCATACATCCCTCAGCTCAAGTATGTGTCATCTCATCCAATGGAACCGAAACTGAAGATGCCCTTCCTCCCATAGAGGCTTCTTTATTATCTGACATCCCACTAGTCATAGCATTCCTCCCTTAGGAATCCCCTGAGAACTCTCTAGCTCCACCTATTCCTAATTTCACCCTCCCCCAGGGACACATACCGGTTTGGGAGACAGTCCCCCAAGCCATTACTCAAATCCCCTTCTTTTACCCCCCACCAGGCATACAAGATTTCTAGGTAGTCGCAATGCTTACTCTTCCCAATATGGTACTAGCTATTCTAGTATGGTATCTACATCCACCCGCGATGGTCCCTCAACCATTCCTCCCTCCCAAAATAGAAGAAATCTCGATGCAGATTATAGTACTTACTCCAACCTCACCATCCTCACCCCCACTCACTAGCACCACTACTACAACTGGGGGCATATGGAAGAAGAAAGAGCCCACCGCTCCACTTCCCCCACAAGTTCAACCTCCTTGCACACTATGCAAGAGAGAAGGCCACCCCACCAATCCATGTCCTTCTCTCCCCGAGTTATGAAATTTAATCCACCTCTCCCAAGTGACCACATCATCCGTCACTTCTAGTACTACCACTACGTCCCCTACTACAGGTAGCAAAGGACTGCGAACCAAATTTAAATGTTCCATCTGTTCTAAGTATGGCCACTAAGCCCATTATTTTTCCGCGCTACCTCAGTTTCGACAGACTCTAATGATAGTACGTCAAATCGTTCAGCAAGAAAAACCTCCATCCACGTCATCGAATACCCATGTCGCTGACATCCACTATGTCACGACCTCATTCAAGAAATGGATTTGATGTCCTTGCTCTCTTTATGAGTCACTTGATCATTTCACATACCAATGTCCTACAATCATTAAATATAGGCATCACCAAATGGCCCTTATTCAAAATCCTGCACCTCCCCCACTACCAGAGGTACCAATGATTACCCCTACTCCATCCCCTGATGTTTTTCATATCATATCACTTGAGCCTGAGACACTCCCCACCCCTCCATGGTTCCTAGATAACCTATACACGGATTGGCCCCCAAATCTCCCCAATTCTCCAGTTCATTTCCCCACGAAAATCTTACGCCCGACTACCATTTTCAACCCACAGTATCTTGATATTTGGTTTATGTCGAGTGAACCATCGCAACCCCCTTGAGGCATCCCCCCTACCTCTTCACCACCAGAAGACAACCACATGGTGATATTCACCAATGTTACTCCCCTGGATCCCCTATATTCTCAAGAGCTCCACTGTGATGAGGACATCCTCGAGGAATTAACTACCCTTGATTGTCCATGGAATCTTCTCCATCATAGAGCACTCTTTCTTTCGTAGGATACCTTGTGCCTCCTAACAAAAACTCCATATACTCAATCAAAACTAATTATTTCATCCCATCACGACATATAGACTAGTTCAATAACCCTATCCCTGCCCCCGAGGCTTTTGAAGAAGGCAACATGGCCAACATTCCCCCCACTGTCAAAATCAATATTTCCATCAAGCCTGGAATTGTAGAGGAAATCACCATTAGCGTCACATGCTCTCTTGAAGAACTTATAGCTTACAAAGATTTCTTCCAGGAATACCAGGACATGTTTTCCTGGTCATACACAGAGATGCCCGGCCTTAACCCCTCTATTTTCGAATATCATATAGACACATGGCCTGATATTACACATGTACGAAAAAAGAAACTCCCATTGCACCCATCAAAAGAAGTGGCTATAAAAGCTGAGATCAACAAGCTACGCATTGCTGGGTTGATATACCCCATCACATACACGTCTGCACCGACTTTTGCGATCTCAATCATGCTTGTCCTAAAGACAACTTCCCCACACCCTTTAACGACCAAATTATCGATGATTGTGTTGTCCACAAGGCTTTTTCCTTCATGGACAGTTTCTTTGGCTACAAACATAAGACCAATTGGCATCATACATTGTTTTCTGCACTATGGGCTTATCGCACAATAGTTAAAACTGCCACTGGATTTACACCATTTCATCTTGTCCATGGGGTCGAGGCCACTCTCCCCATCGAGTGAAAAATTCCCACCTTACACACCGCTATTGAGCTATTACCTGACACTTCTCCAATGGAGCAGCGTTTTCTGAACTTAGCGTCGCTGGATGAAGACCGTCGGTCTTCATTATAGAACAATGAGGTAGCCAAAAAATGATTGAATGCCACCTTTGATCACCATGTCAACCTTCATTCATTTAACGAAGGAGACCTCATCCTTTCTTACGATATCGCTCACGATACCCTCGACCATGGCAAGTTCAAGTCATTATGGCATGTACCCTATATCGTCCAACATTGCCTCACTAAAGGCACATACATATTGGCCTCTCCCGAAGGCCACCCTCTCAAAGAACCTGTCAATGGGTTATACTTAAAGAAATTTTACGCATGAGCGTAGTCATTCTACACTAGGCTTTTTTTTTTTTGGTACCCGTTTTATAGAGTTTTTAATCTTCTTCTTCCCCTCCATGCCTTGTGTCTAATATACCATTTGTGTTATTGATAGATGCCTCCTCCATTGGCCTACCATATTGGTTACACTGACGGAGCTAGACGATGGACACATAATCTTTCTTTGGCCCCTTGGGCCCTCTATACCCCCTCACATGAACTGCTCCACTCCAGTGGCATATGCTTGGGCTTAGCAACCAACAACCAAGAAATATACACAACCATCATTGGCCTCCTTACCAAGGCCAGTCACCGCCATATTCGTCACCTTAGCATCTTACTAGATTCCCAGCTCATTGTCCTTCAGTTCAACAACATGTACTGTGTCTGCGATCCTTGCCTCTTCTGCAAATACCTGCAAGTTAGACTTTTATCTCAAAATTTTGATTCAATCACATTTTCCCATATTCCATGACAATTCAATCAAATAGAAGATAACATGGCTAACCTAGTGTTAGATTGGTATTTATCACATCAAGATACCATTACACATACATGAACCATCAAAAGTATGTCACATCATATAGATTAGACATCATAAAAAGAACCACAAAACATCATCACATGTAAACATCACAACGATCTCAAAAATGTATATCCATATATATGTTAGGGTCCTAACTCACACATAGGTAGAACAATATATTCGGATGTAATAAAGGTCAATATTAATAAGTCCTTTCAATAAAATGGAATAAGGAATATGTAAGAAGACCTAATAGAAGCTTCCGCTTCTAGAAGGATCTTCCTCTAGATGCTTCTTTTTAGTATAAATAGGAGTCAAGGGTATGAGAACCCTAGCTTGGATATTATTGTAATAGAGCTCTGCTCAACTGGAGGTTCCCCCCTCGAAGAGGCCCGTGAACATTGCTTTCAGATTCAAAGTGTTATTTCTTTTGTTATTCTTATATCATTTCAATGTTATTGTGGTGAATGTTCTAGTTATATTGTTGTTATTATGCCATTTCTATCATTTTATTTTAGTTCTACATACATTTTATATCTAGTATATTACAAGTGTTATCAGAGCACTTTCCTCTAGAGAAAGTGTGGGTTAATTTTTTTTTAGGGTAGAGATGTATTCCAGCATCTTTAAGCCACAGAGATCTGTCATTATGTGCATAAACCCATGGTTGATGGATTCATACACACAGGAAATACAAGTGGTACTTAAGTGCACATCTGTTAGCCACCCTTGTAACCCATGTTGGTACCCCTTCGAGTGGTAACGCATTAGATATCACCTGTGTACGAATTGGCCTAGATTACCTAAAGCCCTCTTTAGATAAACCGATCGGTCACTTGACTATTATAGTGTCACTGAGAACAACACTCGAGAAGATATTGTCTAGTACCTGGGTAGTCGGGTAGTATGGCTAAGGGTACCGTCTATCCTCCTTAGTTAGTTCCCTGAAATATTGGGTTGAGCACTACTATTGGACCCCACACATATATCAGAGAGTTATAGAACAGGGAAAACCCTTGTCTATAGAACCCTTGAATACCTAACCCTTGGGGGATAGAAACATAAACAAATTAAAATAGACGAGATATATTGTCACACAACTGTGTTCAGGTTGCCAAGCAAATACACATTTCTTTCTAGTTAAGGATTTGGAAATTTCCTCTCTACAATATTCTTCTAACCAGAGTATAACTCTGTTAAAAAAAAAAAAAAAAAAAAGTTAGAAATTTTTTTCACCATTATTTGAGACCTATTCCATTGGATATATCTCTTATCCTTTAGCACTTTCATCCATATCATTTTTTCGGCCAAAATATTTTACCTCACCCACCCCTTTTTAGTTTCCTCATCCTCATGGCCCATACTACTTGGAAGCTCGCTTCAAAAACTTGAAATCTGGTCTCATTGAGACCCAACAAGAAGTGAAACAACTTAGTGCCAATGTTGCCACCATCAATACAACCATGCAGTCCTCAAATGGGGAAATCAAACAAGACCTCACCACCCATATTGAATCAGTCTTTTCGACACTCTACACCAAACTACATATCCCTACAGATAACCCTTCATCTTCCTCACCTCCACATACTTAAGGTGACCAGTCCTCCCATTCCCATACCTTGCAGAACCATCACTTTCAATGTGACCTACGCCTTACGTGGGTGGATGTGACCAAATTTGATGGATCGGACCCCACAGGTTGGGTAACCCAAATGGAACATTACTTCTCTTTATACAACATTACAGATGACTTGGCCAAACTTCGGTATGGTGTTCTCCATCTAGATCAAGAACGTTGGCAATGGTGGAAATGGAGAAAAACTTCTTGTCAAGGGTATATTGCTTGGACACACTTTGTGGCAGAGATTTATGAATGCTTTGACACTGACACCAACCATTTGGGCCATTTGACAAAGCTGAAACAATTAGGAATAGTGGAAGACTTTATAGCTTCCTTTGAGTGCCTGTATTTTAGAACAGAGGGCATGTCTGATGCCTTTTTCAGAGAGTGTTTTATCAGCGACCTCAAGGATGAAATTCGGGCCCATGTCCTCATGGCTTGGCCTAAGAGTTGGGTGGAGGATACCAAAAGAGATAATGAAGCACAACAGGTTGTATCTACTCAAAACTGAAAACCCACCTTTATCCCTCGCCCTAAACCAGTAAATCCCACTACTCTCTTTGCTCAACTAAAGAGCCAAAAAATGACCAGGGTTGAAATGGATGAACGCCAACTCAAAGGCCTTTGTTATAACTATGATGACAAATATTTTTCGAGCCACAAGTGTAAAGAACAAAATATTTTTATGGACATCTCTGAGGAGATTTAGAAAGAAGATGAAGAAAATCCCTCTATGTCTGAGTCACCTGAATCCATTGAGATAACCCCTCCCTCAAACCCTCCCGAAGTAGAACCAGTCATTTCCCTCAATGCTCTCACCATCTTCTCTGCTCCCCAAACCCTCAAGCTAATTGGATACATCAATCATCGAAAGGTCATCATTTTGGTGGACAGTGGCAGCACCCATAATTTTATTCATTGCCACATTGCCCAAGAAACTCATTGCTACATCCATGCCATCAATAATTTCCAAATCATGATTGCCAATGGTGGTTCCATGAAATGTGGAGGGCATTGTGAAAATGCGTGTCTCCAAATTGGTGACTACCACCTAAAATCCCATATGTTTTCTATCAACATGGGAGGTTGTGACATTGCATTGGGTGCAGTCTGGTTAAGGACTTTGGGTCCCATTCTCATGGATTTTAAATACTTAACCATGCAATTCGACCAGGAGGGCCACCAATATAAGTTACAAGGCATCACTATCGGTTCACCTGAGATCATTAGTTCCCATCACATGGAAAAGCTGCTAAAAAAGGGTCATTATGGTGTTATCACCCAACTCCATGCCATACAAGTGACAGAGACACCCTCAGTACCACAAGACCTCCAAGACATCCTTTCTAAACATAAATTGGTCTTTTTCACTCCCCAAGGCCTCCCTCCTTCCCTTGGTGTTCATGATCATTCCATTCTCCTTGTACCCGGAAGCCTTCCTCCCAATATTCGTCCGTATCGTCACCCCTTTTCCCAAAAAAATGAGATTGAGAAAATGGTCCAGGAATTCCTTAATGTAGGCGTTATTCACCCTAGTACAAGTCCCTACTCATATTTAGTGGTCATGGTCCTAAGGAAAGAAGGTTCTTGGTGAATGTGTCTCGACTTTCGTTCCCTCAATAAACTTACCATTAAAGACAAATTCCCCATTCTTGTCATTGATGACCTCCTGGATGAATTGAGTGGTGCCCAATTCTTTACTAAACTGGATCTTTGTTCGGGCTACCACCAGATACATATGAAAGAGGAAAACATTCCCAAGACTAGCTTTAGAACTCATGAGGGCCACTATGAGTTTTTGGTCATGCCCTTTGGCTTGTGTAATGCCCCCTCCACCTTACAAAGCCTCATGAATCATGTCTTCCATCCTTTTCTCTGTCATTTTTTCTTAGTTTTCTTTGATGATGTTCTCATCTATAGCAAAACCTAGACATACCATACTATTCATGTGGATCGAGTTCTCCATATACTATTTCAGCACCAACTTTTCCTGAAACAGTCTAAATGTGCTTTTGGCACCTCAGAAGTAGAATACTTGGGTCATCTAGTTGGAAAAGATGGTGTTAAGGTGGATCCTAAAAATATTGAAGCTATGAAAGAATGGACTCACCCAAAGACTCTTAAGAGATTGTGTGGATTTCTAGCCTTAACAGGGTATTATCGCAAGTTTGTTAAGAATTATGGGAAGATTGCATCACCTCTCACTGCTCTCCTCAAAAAGAACTCTTTCACTTGGACTTCAACCACTGCTCAATATTTTCAGACCTTGAAGATGGCCATGTGCACCACTCCAGTCCTCGCCCTTCCCAATTTCACAAAGGCCTTTGTGTTGGAATGTGATGCCTCAGGGAAAGGAATTGGCATTTTCCTTATGCAAGAGGGTCGACCTTTGGCCTTTACCAGCAAGAAACTATCTGAAAAAAATCTGGGAAAATCCATATATGAAAAGGAAATGTTGGCTATTCTACATTCCATGGATCTATGGCATCCTTATCTATTAGGGAAACATTTCCAATTTAAGACAGACCATCAAAGCCTCAAGTATTTTTTGGAACAACGCATTTCCTCCCCAGAACAACAAAAATGGGTGACTAAACTCTTTGGATATGATTATGAGATCATTTATGAGAAAGGCAAAGAAAATGTGGTTGCAGATGCACTTTCTCGAAAATATGAAGATGAAGGATCCCTTTTTTCTCTTTCATTCATTGCACCAGATTGGCTCCAAGCCATTCGCCAGGAATGGCTACAAGATCCCAAAAGTTCAAAGTTGATCCACCAACTGCATTCCAAGGCTCCAGCTTCCCTAGGGTACTCTTGGCTCCGTGAGGAACTTCAATACAAAGGCCATTTGTATTTAAGTAAACAATCAAAGATTAAATCCATGGTACTTTCTGAGCTTCATGCTACACCCACAGTAGGGCATTCTGAGTTCACCAAAACCTATGATAGGGCCAAACGTTCCTTTTTTTGGGATGGTATGAAATAGGAAATTCATAATTTTGTAGCTGAATGTGATGTGTGTCAACACAAAAAGGGAGAAATAGTCAAATCACCAGGCACACTACAACTTCTCCCGATTCCACCTACTATTTGGAAGGATATCTCTATGGATTTTATTATCGGCTTACCCAAATCAGGAAATAAATCCTTCATCATGGTGGTTGTTGATCTCCTTTCCAAGTATGCTCATTTCTTCACCCTTCATCACTCGTTTACAACGTCCATGGTGGCTCAACTCTTCATGCATGAGGTCTTCAAGCTTCATGACATGCTACACTCTATTGTTTCTGATCGCAACCCAACTTTCACAAGCAATTTTTGGCAAGAACTATTCAAGATACAAGGCACTGAATTTCATCTCAGCACAACTTATCATCCACAGACTGATGGCCAAACGAAAGTTGTCAACAAGTGTTTGGAAACATATTTGAGGTGTTTTTCCTTGAAAAAGAAAAATTAGTGGGCTCAATGGTTACCCCTAGCTGAATGGTGGTACAACACTTCATACCATACAGCTACACGCATGACTCCTTTTGAAGAGGTATATGGACATAAGATACCTTCATTTCTCTCATACTTACTGGGTGCCTCGAAGGTCCATGTGGTTGACCTAACACTGACAGCTCAAGAGTCTATTCTCTGTACCCTCAAAGAGAATTTGGTCATGGCACATAATCGCATGAAGAAACAAGCAGATCAAGGTCGCTCTGAACGTCAATTTGCAAAAGGGGATTAGGTGTTTCTTCAACTGCAACCTTACAAGCAAACTTCCCTCAAGGATGAGTATTGTCAAAATCTAGAACCCAAATTTTATGGTCCTTATACCGTACTCAAGCATGTGGGACAAGTCACCTATCAGTTAGGTTTTCCCAACAATTCGAAGCTACATCCTATTTTTCATGTTTCATGCTTAAAGAAGGTGATTGAAGCTAAGTGCCAAATTCAATCCAACCTTCCAGAGTTAGTTGAAGAAGGATCCATTTGGCTACAACAAGAAGCAGTTTTTGACTAGCGTGAGCATTGCCTATGTCAAAGAACCATCAAGGAAGTGCTACTACAGTGGAAATATACAACTCCAACAGACGCCACTTGGGAACTAGCTACCATTTTGTAACAATTTTCTCATCTCAAGCCTTGAGGACAAGGTTGTTTTTAAGGGGGCAGACATGTTAGGGTCCTAACCAACACATATGTAGAACAATATATTTGGATGTAATAAAGGTCAATATTAATAAGTCCTTTCAATAAAATAGAATAAGGTGGATGTAAGAAGACCTAATAGAAGCTTCCTCTTCTAGAAGGATCTTCCTCTAGATGCTTGTTTTAGTATAAATAGAAGTCGAAGGTATGAGAATCCTAGCTTGGATATTATTAAAATAGAACTCTGCTCAACTACAGGTTTATCCCTCGAAGAGGCCCATGAACATTGCTTTCATATTCAAAGTGTTATTTATGTTTTTATTCTTATATCATTTTAGTGTTATTGTGGTGAATGTTCTGGTTATATTGTTGTTATTCTGCCATTTCTAACAGTTTATTTCAGTTTTTCATACATTTGATCAAATGTTCCATCAATGTTTACAAAAAAAAAAATAGCACAACACATACATCGTCCGTAGGCAGGTGAACCACCTCATCCCTATAGGTACAAAATAGGTGTCACATCCCCTATACAAAATGGGCTCACAATCCTATATAAATGCAAAAATACATATACAGAGGCACTCATGGCACTTCTATAGATCCACCACTTGGTCCTCTCTCTGGAGGAGGTACCTCACCAAATAGAGGTCCCTCAGGTCCTGGGGGCATCCACCCCTGCTACAGTTTCTCTGTGGATTAGGGTCTGCAACTCCATTGGAAGGCCCACACACTGCTCCAAGACTCCCTCATCCTAGATCCAAGTCTACATGCCCTCAGGAACTCCCTGTAATACCGCCTCCAATCGATGATGAAAATCCTCAAACTCTCTTCCGACCCCCACCGAAGAAGCATGTGAAGGCCCTACATCATCATATATATGTCTCCTGCCTGCTCTCTCATCATCAGTCAGCCTTGTACCAACCTCGTCCCATCATCATCTCCCCCCTTCCCATGGCTCTCCCTACTGTGGTCTCATGGGCCCCTGATGAGCTGACACTCTGACCAACTCCACCTCTCATCCCCGAGGTCCCACATATGCACACACAACAAACAAATGATAGCATTAGCATACATCCATACATAAAATATATTCTATACTATATAAAAATCAAAACCATCAAAGACATCAACATACCTCTATGGTCGAATACCTCTCTAGGGGGTAGCACCATCTTTGGGTCCTCCCAGAAATCCACTCCACTATATGGGAAATGGAGTATGATCTGGGGCATCTGATGCCACACCTATGAAAGCTCAGCTGTAAATTAATGGCCACCCTCCCCACCCCCATGACGAACTAATATCATCTCTTATTTCTTCAAGTGCATCTCTCACACACCTGGTGCATCTAACAAAACTCTCGGGCTCAACATGGGCACCCTATCCAAAAACCAAGCCACCAAGATAGACCCAAAGGTAAACTCACTGGAGTCGACATATTGACACCAGTTAAGTTTCCTTATCATATTGGCATGTAGCATCACACCCCAAGCAAAGTGCTCACCACTTAGTTCCCTCTGCATGATCCTCAGTTGACCTCCACTAATCCTTTGAGTAGCGAGATATCCATACACCCTCACAATCATCATTGCAATTCAATGATGCACAAGAGCGTCCATCACCCCAATACTCACCATCGATCTTGACATAAAGTCCTCTCCGGAACAATACATTCATTCTAGGTCAGCCAATTGTCCATCCCTGGGTAACATAGGCTCAGCTGATAGTGGGATTCCCTAAAAGGGAGCCCAGTAAGGAAATACACATCCTTGGTTGTCGAGAATGTGGGTTGCTCCCCTCACATGATGAAAGAATGATGATTAGGACTCCACATAGCTATCAGGAACTGCTACAGGTGCTCATGTGCCTGCACCAGTGAATAGTCAAATAACTTTAGCAACGCACAGGCTACCAAAGTTCCCCATACACTTGACTCCACATCTCTGACCGCCTCTCTCAAGCATGCCTAGTCTCTCTCCCTCCAGTGGACTGGCATCGTCAACTGGTCACTTGCATCCACATATATATTACTTGATCAGAAACCACAACCCATAAAAACACCAAAAGTCTCAAAAAACATAAGTTTTTTTCCACCCCTTAGCTTTGCCTCAAGTGCGTGGTTGTTTTCCCTATAGGCGCACACATGTGCACACGTGTTCGTCCCACAGTAGTGCATTCATGTGCAACTGTTAGAAATATAGGGGCACATGCATGCACCCCTATCACACACACATATGTGCATTCAAGCGCACCTGTCCGCTACACAGTTGTGCACACATGTGCAACTGTTAGAGACACAACCGCACACAAATGCGCAGCTGTGATTCTAACAGGTGCACATCCAATGTGAACCTTTTTTCCCCATTCAAGCACCCTTGTGCACGGTTGTCCTAATTATAGTCGCCCACTCATGCACACATATCATTTGATCACCCACGCACTGGGGGGCCACCCTCACAAACTCCCTCCATACAACCATCTGTACGGCCCTGCCCAAAATAAAAATATTAATTACCATGTAGGAGGATATGACCACTAACCTAGCACTTGTTGATCCTAGATCAAATGACTCGATCTCTCAGAATCTCGAAATATCCTTTGAAACCTCTCGTAAACTCACTAAGACATAAGGTACAAATGAGGTTGCATTGTGGGCCCTCCAACTATATATAGTCCCTTTTCCCAAACTTCCATGCTCAATTACAGGAGCTCCGGATGTCCGTTTTTCGATCCCACCCCCTACACCGTCACATTCCCCAGGTCACCATCCATCCTCATCCCCAGAGAAGGAATTTTCCTCACATCGTGCCTAGGTACACATGCTTATATTCACAATTATTGAATAACTATTATATTTTCTTTATCTTCAGATATTGTTCACGTCAGGTATTTAGTTTTTTTCTGTGCATGTACTTGGTCATCATGCATCAAAGAGTCCCCTTCAGGTATATCATCGACACTGGCATGTAATCATTCTCTTTGAATATCAATTGCATATCCCAATCACACCCTCTGACATTTTCCTCTAGGGTCCTCCCAGCCGACACTGCAGTGCTCACACCTCCATTTCAGTACTATCAACCGATAGCACTCTCTCCTACATGATTTGTACCAATTGTAGGCCCCTTTGACACTTTGAAACTCATGTTGTTTTCACCCCCTAGGGTTGGGAGTCCCAATAGTCTTCACATTTCCGAGAATCAACCACATGCTCCTTCTCCTCATTTTGCTAGCTTTCCCCAAATGGACTCTTGGGTAACCTCATTACGATCCACATTTGACTATGCTTCCATAGTATCATTAACCCTTCATATCCTCCACAATCAATTTTCCCATCTGCAGATTTTCCTCCATTCATTTACCTCATGCAGAAACCCACCGATGGGCCCCCACCCTCCACATGTTTTCCATGCAACTTGCACCCTCACCGGCCACGCCATCTTGTACTAGAGAACCCATTTCTTTGTCTTTACACTCATCCCTAATTATTCTTTATTCATTTGGTAATTGTACAAAGCCTTTGTTTCCAGCATTTACATAGCTTTTTTGTCATCACTCTTGGCGACCTTCTTTTCCTGGAAAATCAACCCATGTCGCCCTTGGTTGGGGAATTCATTATCTTCTACCCTTGTTGACATTTTCCATAAACCCCAAGTGTCCCAGAATCCATATACTTCTAATCTTGAAGTTTTTCTAGTTTGTCACACCTCTAGCACAATTTAAGCCCCATATAGTCGTCCCCCTGACACTAGATCCAGTTTCATAGTTCCTGCCATTCATCCTTCACATATATTCCCAACCAAGGGTATTCTTGAATCTAACCACTTCTTCACTTTGTCTATGTTCCTCATTAGTTCCTAACCATATCACGTGGATCCCATGAATCCCTTTTCTTTTTGGAGTCACGTCTCCCTTTCTGTCGACATCAACATAGTTTCCAGAAGGGAAACAATATCTTGACTCTCATTACCTATACAATGAGGAGTCTCAGATGACACAAGGAGAACCATCATTGATTTCTGATGTCTTTAACCCCCACAACATTCGACTTCAACACTTTCTCATGTTGTGGTGGGTCTTACTTTGCGACTATTGCAGTTGTTTTTATATTCACCAAAGACCTCTGAAATTTGTTGGGCTATCAATGCCCACAGATCCTGGACACTTCTTATAGGTGTCATCGCCTCTTTTCAGAGTTTGTTCACCATCATAATTTCCTCTTCCATTATAAAAATACCCTGGAGGGCACTGCAGTCATATACACTAACACACAATTTCATTTACTGTTTTACACATTTTTTAGTTACATAACACGAGCATGGGGCATGCCCACCTCATTGGCACACATTTTTATTGTTCCATACCTCATGAAAGGTTTTGGTCCCACGAGTTCCCTTCTCCCTCCAATAGGTTTCTCTTGCAATTCCCCTCAACACTCTCTCTTACAAAGGTACTCTCAGTAGAATAAACATTGATGTATTTTGGTTATACGTATACTCCTACCCTCACACATCAAGGGGCATCTGTTATCACTGAAATTTCATCCGCAAATGGTTACAAAAATACAGCATCTCCAAACACCTATTAGTTCATCCATGACCCAAAAAATGCATTTCCAAAGGGCACAAAATATACAACTGGTTATAAAATCATCATGCTCTCAGAATATGAAGGAAGCGCATGCATGTTCTCTAGTCGAAAACGAGCATATGTGCCCGATGAGCGACTATGGATGAAAAAAGACACACACACCTTAAAACGACGCATTTATGATTTTAGTCAGACTCCCACCCACTTTTGGTTCAGCTCCCAAGTCGATATGACCCCCAAATCCGAGATGAATCTGAGTGGGGGGTTGGTCAAAGACCTAAGGGTTCCCTAAAAGGATCCTTGTTCACACTCAAGACCGGTTGGATAAATCCTGAAAGATTTTTTATAAAAAGAGGCCATGGGTGCACTATATTTCCAAGAATCCATTTGTATTGTTATGCTACCTATATTCTCCTACAAGGAACCTCTTTCCTCATTAGAGCATACAAGCACCATTTCATTGAGCTATTCACATCACCTCTTGACTGAATGAGCTTTGGATTTCTTCACCATTTCCTTGTAGTTTTCTATTTGTAGGAAGAGATCTCACATTGGGGATTCAATATCCCTCCCTTGGAGGAAGAGGGGACCCATAAGTCTCTGTTTCTCTTTTGTGTTTTCCCACTAATACAATCTATCCATTGGTGGCATGAATATTGGTCAATTGTTTGGTTAATTTTGGTTCTACTATCCTTATACACTTTAGTTTAGTTTCTTTAATTGTTATTATCTTAGTTGTTTGTTTATTTCTTATGCTTGATGTTTCTAACCCTTGCATTCATTTCTATCATGTTCAACTAACCCAACTAAACTTGCAAGTGTCCTTCTTTTGCTCATTTAGGTGACGAAAAGGATACAACATGTGTGTTTTGTGCAGGTGCAACATGTAACAAATCATGGCACTAATAGAAATGTGATAACAGTTGATATAAGCCATTCACATAATATGGAATTTAGATCTTAGAGAAATTAGAAACAACACATAATAAACATTATCAATCACCAATAAAACCAAGATTTCATCAGTCATGTAGAACCCTGTAAGCAGTGTTAAACAATGGCATAAACATGAAATAAGAACCATATCTGATCTCCCAATCTACAAGGGGGTCCCACGTACTAGTATTACATATCTCATTAGCTTATAATAATAGGCTTTAGCAATACTTTGCGGGCAAAATCCTCGTTGTGATTTTTATCATCAACAAACTGGAAGCTCCACAGGGAAATTTGTTTTCAATAAATTTAGAACTCATAACTCATGGTTCTGCAGACCAAGAACAACAGGCAAAGTAGATATAACCATGAAGATTATGTAACAGGGGGAAGTGAGTGGATTTAATGGAAAAATGACCAAGAATTTGGGAATAACTCATGAAAAATGTTAAGTATGAGGGGGTTTACCACTATGTGCATAATCATTCAACCATAATCTGCTCTTTAGTTCAAGGAGAAAAATTATGGACTTGCTCTTTTAAATTCTCAAATGGATGAAGAAATGGAAAGCAGAAGCAGGAGATAAGCTTTTTCCTTGAAAAACAACAGTGAAGGTAGACAACAAATTCAAGTTCTTTCAGGGGGACATCGTGAAAGTTGTGTAAGATTGATTTTTATTGACTAACAATATCTTGCAGGAGTGTCACTGTGGTAGAACTAATCCAACATCTTATTCTTGACCAGAATCAACTTAAAGATGAAAAAGCAATAAAAATCATAATAGAACTAAAATTGCAGAATTTAAAACATCAGAAATAAAATGACAAAAAAGTAAAGGCAGTATGAAATTGTCAAAATCAGAAAGCAACAATCATACTACTATAATGTTGAAATGAAAAATAGTGATAGAAAAGAAAGTAGAGCTAGACTACTAATATACAGAAAATTCAAACAACATTATAACTTTTCAAGTTGGTTCCATGTAGTATTTCAAGTGAGAACTGTTAGTGTTGTAGGATAATAATCACTTTTGTAAATTTTTTAGAATGTGAGAGTTAGTAATTAGGACAAAATCAATCTTTAAGGAACCCCGCCATAACACTTGAAACTCTGAGGTAACTAACATCCCTTTAACGTATATAATTAGATCATCAAGATAGATATGAATACTAACCAATTCATCAATAGTTATTTGTATAGGTCTTTTAAGAGTGGTACTTGCATCAGAAAGCATATGTTCATAAGTCATGGTACCCCAATCAATGATAAAGGTGGTTTTGTAAGCATCTACCCCTTTTACCTCGATTTGATTGTAACTGAAAAAGACATTAAGTAAGGGCATCATTTGTGACCCTACGACTTTCTTCAAAATCATTTCTATGTTAGGGAGAGGAAAATAACCTTTCATAATATGCCACTTAACTACATGAAAATCAAGTCAAAACCTTATATGTTTAGTGGATTTTCGGATAGGGACCAGATTTGAAACCCATTCAGAATACTTGACTGGGAGGATGATACTAGCCTTCAATATTTTTTCCAATCCTTTTCGAATATTTTCTTTTTGGTGTAGGGTTGATAGTTCTTTGTTTTTGCCTAACTACTTTTGTGCCTTCCTTTATGAGGATGTCATGTTGTATAAGACTAGGATCAAAACCACGAAGATCCTTGTAAGACCAAGAAAAAACATCTTGAAATTTACCAAGTAGCTTGACAAACTTCATTTTATCTTCACTAGAACATTGGACACCTATTTTAACATTCTTTGGAGCCTCGGGTGTCCTAATGTTCAAGGAGATGGTTTCACCCACCTTCCTTTCTGATTCCTCTTCTCTCTATTTCTCTTTATTTCCTACATCACTCAATGAAAATGAACTCTCAAGAGGAGTCAATCCCTTAGGAATCTTGTCATATTCTATGGTATAATTTCCTTGGGCTTAAGAGGTTCATTTTGAATGAAAGNAATAAAAATCATAATAGAACTAAAATTGCAGAATTTAAAACATCAGAAATAAAATGACAAAAAAGTAAAGGCAGTATGAAATTGTCAAAATCAGAAAGCAACAATCATACTACTATAATGTTGAAATGAAAAATAGTGATAGAAAAGAAAGTAGAGCTAGACTACTAATATACAGAAAATTCAAACAACATTATAACTTTTCAAGTTGGTTCCATGTAGTATTTCAAGTGAGAACTGTTAGTGTTGTAGGATAATAATCACTTTTGTAAATTTTTTAGAATGTGAGAGTTAGTAATTAGGACAAAATCAATCTTTAAGGAACCCCGCCATAACACTTGAAACTCTGAGGTAACTAACATCCCTTTAACGTATATAATTAGATCATCAAGATAGATATGAATACTAACCAATTCATCAATAGTTATTTGTATAGGTCTTTTAAGAGTGGTACTTGCATCAGAAAGCATATGTTCATAAGTCATGGTACCCCAATCAATGATAAAGGTGGTTTTGTAAGCATCTACCCCTTTTACCTCGATTTGATTGTAACTGAAAAAGACATTAAGTAAGGGCATCATTTGTGACCCTACGACTTTCTTCAAAATCATTTCTATGTTAGGGAGAGGAAAATAACCTTTCATAATATGCCACTTAACTACATGAAAATCAAGTCAAAACCTTATATGTTTAGTGGATTTTCGGATAGGGACCAGATTTGAAACCCATTCAGAATACTTGACTGGGAGGATGATACTAGCCTTCAATATTTTTTCCAATCCTTTTCGAATATTTTCTTTTTGGTGTAGGGTTGATAGTTCTTTGTTTTTGCCTAACTACTTTTGTGCCTTCCTTTATGAGGATGTCATGTTGTATAAGACTAGGATCAAAACCACGAAGATCCTTGTAAGACCAAGAAAAAACATCTTGAAATTTACCAAGTAGCTTGACAAACTTCATTTTATCTTCACTAGAACATTGGACACCTATTTTAACATTCTTTGGAGCCTCGGGTGTCCTAATGTTCAAGGAGATGGTTTCACCCACCTTCCTTTCTGATTCCTCTTCTCTCTATTTCTCTTTATTTCCTACATCACTCAATGAAAATGAACTCTCAAGAGGAGTCAATCCCTTAGGAATCTTGTCATATTCTATGGTATAATTTCCTTGGGCTTAAGAGGTTCATTTTGAATGAAAGCACAAATTCTCTCATCGTTAGGGGAAAACTACTAAAATTATATATTTTCATGAATATGTGAATGATATAGCGATTGAACAGTACAATCAAGTCTGTGAGACAAAATTTGTAGATTAGGAGAAGCTGCAAAGACAACTAACCGATCAACCATTGAGTTTAAATCCCTCTTAACATGAGTGACGTTGAAAGATAATAGGTTCAAGATAAGCACCCAAATAGTTTTGGTATATCATTTCATCAACTTGTTTCGAGGAGAGCACATCTTACGTATAAGGTTCACAATAAGCTTAGAATCTCCAAAAACTGAGAGGTGACCACAACCAATATTATAGGAGTTTTCAACATCTAATAATAAGGCTTTAAATTCAGTGACATTGTTCATGCAAGAAAACTCCAACCTATAAGAAAAGTTACAGATTTTTACTATATAAGAAATCAAGACAATGTCATCTCCATTTCCTTCATTTGAGCATGAGGCATCAAAGTGCATGTTCCACATACCATCATCCAAATAGATTTGTTCCAAGGGAATTTTATCCTCCTCAATAAAGATGGAATACACTCCTAGGTGTTTTTCGATATAGTTTACATTAGGTTGTGGGATACTTTTTGTGTAAGGTGAATTTCTTCCCTCTCTAAGGACTATAATGTTTTTACCATTCTTCGAAACGGATAAATGTGTCATTTCGAGTGAGAGGTATCCACCTGTTAAGGCTTGCTAATATCTTCCCAAGATGATTGAGTAATTGCTTACTGGCATATCGATTACCTGAATACTAAGGGTTGTCCTTATTCCAGGGTCTGCGCACAATACTAAGGTCACATCTTCAATAACACCTATGGTTGTTTTTTGTATACTATTATAGGAGAGCATGCTTCTAGAATTTTTGTTTTTACAAGACAAGCCTAGATCTTCCATAATAATATTTGACATCACACTTGGGCCCGAACCACCATCAATGAGGCAACAATGGGCGATCTTTTCCATAATATTTAAAGAAATATAAAAGGGGGGATTTTTTATAGGGTATATACAGTTATGTACACCTACTTTATTTACAGATGAATCCTATTCATTTACATCTTCAGATAGGTTGGCTACAATGAAATCTTTTCCTTCCATGAATTTTTTCATATGCCTCTGTTGTTCAAGGATGACAACCATGTCCAAAAGGGTGGCATATTCTTTGATGCTAGCCAAGTGATTCAAGATGTTGTAATTGGAAGAGGGGAGAGGGGGAGTTGTTCCTTGACTGTCAGGAACAATAGGAACCTGAACAATAACAGTGGATGAGGATGATCGCGAGCTAGAAGAATTGCAGGGAGGGTCAAATTTTCCTTTGGGAGCATAATCTTTGTTCCTAGTATTCATGATCATGACATCTTCTGGCTATGAAAAATCTAGGACAACAATGGTATTTTCTGGTCTCTTACCAAATATCTTATCTCTGGCACTCTTCCTTACCTCACATGTTGCTTCCTCGTGGTGTTCCTCACAGAAGTTACACCAACTTTGAGGCAAGATAGATTTAGGATGAAAATTATTTTCAATTGGATTCCTAAAGGGGGTTGTAGAAGAGGATGAAACTTCAGGGGTGAGAGGGGATACAACTCCTTTTCTCTCATACACTATCATACGATTATTCATATCTTGTACTAGTTGTAAGAGGGTAGACATGTTTGTCTATTTAATTGATTCTCCTTGGGGAAGACCTATTCTTTCAAGCTATTCTTCATACTATAAACAAGTATGCAGAGAGGAACCAAGATTATCAATGGTTTTTTCTCAAGCCTATGTCAATAGGGAAAAGGTAATGAATGAAAGAGGCTTGGTTATGAGGTCGAATGAGTTCAGGGATTTGATTGTATAGCTTAGTGAAATGCAAGTTGAAGGACTTTATGGTTTCACCTTCATTATAGGCGATGTTATTGTATTCCTGTAACTTCTCAGTTGGGATTTTATATTGCCCATAAGTGGATCTGAACCAATATATTAACTCCTCCCAAGTAGACAGAATCTTAGGAGGAAGGTCAAAGAAATCGACCACAACCTTTCCTTCGAAGGAATTGACGAATATGTGCATGAAAGTATCATTGTCATTTGGCCCTATGTTGTGGCAAGCATTAGACAATGCCACCAGGTGTTTGTTTGTAGTGACACCATTATTTACTGAAAACCTAGGGAGATTCACTTTGAATTTTGGAAGTGGACGAGTAGCAGGTGCTAGGTTAAGAGGAGAGCACTCATGCCATGGTGTGGTTGTGGCATCTTCTTCAAACTGAAAAAAGTCCATACTTTTTAATGAATTTGGTGGGATTTGTGGTAGATTGGAAAGCGATATGGTGGCCATATAAGCTACCAATCACTGACAAAGATGAAGACTGGGAGGATGAAGCACTTCTAGTTCCACCAGAGCCACCACTAGATGCCATCTTGTGGATGATAGGTGAGGGATAAAAAGATGAGCTGGATGAATCAGACAAAGTTCTCCTAAGATAAATTTGTTGGGTTGACAACACAATGTTTCTTCTTCCCATTTCAGCAATAGGATTAATTTCAGTTGATAACCCTCTTCTTCTTCTAGAAACACGAGAGTCTAAGGACATGAAAGAAAGGCCAAAACTGAAGGAACAAGAAGGTTACTGTCAATTTCTAGGTTGTCTGCGTCTAGCTTCCCAATGTTCTTGGGTGTTAATATATTGTTAAATTGATTCCCATGAATGATTAAGATCAACACGAGTATTGGCAGTGTCTAAAATGGTGTTAAACAGATTCAAAGAAATCATGGTTTGATATTGAAGACCAGACTCAATATTGGGTTGCCTTGCAACATGCACAATCATTAAGAAATAAGTAGTCAAGGAGTCAATATCAGAAAAAAAAGATGTATCGATGCTAATCAAGCATAAAAATTAACTAGAGAGATATTGAATATCTCCCCAGTATGGTCGCCAAATAAATTTTGATGAAAATATATGAAATGATCTTACTCAAGCATTTTCATATTCCTCTTGGATAAAGAAAAATAGACAGGAATATCACCCTATGGTTATAGCTATCAAAATTAATATCGTAACTCACAAGTATTTATTACAAGTGCTTAGGCTATTCTTTTTATAGATAAAAGCTTGCTAGAAAATTCATTATTTATATGATTTTTTGAATATAACAGTTGATGAAATAAATGTAGAGACAAAAGTAAAGACACCAACTCGATAATCAAGACAGATGAGACATAAACCAATCCTTTATTTCATTCCAATTCATCAAAGAGTCATTCTCTTTACAAAATTTCGTGAAGAAGTTTTGGACCAAAGTCAAACTTAGTCGTCCCCGATGAAACATACAAAAGGACCTATGACAGAAAATAAAAAACTGAACTCTAAAAGTTGGATCATCTTGCCACATATTGCTTCCCACTCAACTCTGCACAATATCCTTTGTTAGTCATGGAAACTAATTCATAAACAAACAAGTCTACACAGACTATCAAAGATAGATCAACACCTCTAAAAAACAAGTGTCTAAATGATGTAATTTGGCCCTGAATCTTGTTGTCTACAATAAGATCCTGCTATCATAGAAAAGAATTAGGCTTGTGATAAATTAAGGAATGAATGAAAATTGAACTATCTTGACACAAAATTAAAGAGTAGACCTTAGTATGCTTCTCCTCTTATTCTCCCCCATGTTCCTCCCTTTCCTTTTGCCTTTAAGCAAATTAGAATTGGTTGAAGTAGTTGAACTACTTCATTAGTTAAGTTAACTAAAAACTCAACCAACTTTTTAGTTTGGGGGGAAAGTAATAAATCATAATAAGGGATTTAAATAAATAATAACTAGTAGGTGGGAGCCCTTGTGACTCCCCTTTAGATCTTAACCATCAAAACATAACTAGTCAATTGAACAAAAACATCCCTCCTTGTGACTCCCATCATTACATTTATGTTTGACAATTTATCTTATTGATATTTGGAATTATTTTCAAAAACATATTACTCATATATCCAAAAAAACATGTTGTCCAAAACTTTTGAAGTCAACTATCCTCAACAATAAATAAAATAAAATTTAAAATCCATATTTTCTACTCTGAGATGCAATATTTCCCTTGTTGTTGTTGTCACCTTTTGATCTCTTTGGATTTGACTTTGGATGTGCTGAGCCTTTAGGCCTAATCTCATTGATAACATGAGAACAATCATCCCTCAAATGCATCCAGGAGGACATGGATTTATCAGAGCCATTGGAGGGTGAGGAAGGGGCCGCAGTGGCTTTTCCTTTCTCAGGGGCATGGTGGGCCTCGGTTTTCAACCTTTTGCTAGCATGTGAGAACTAAACTGGTGAGTGGATAGGGGAAGGTTTGACAATCTGAATGATAGGTGGGGAATAGGTAAAATCAAATTGGGCCAGCCACGATGTTGGAAGACTATCAGGTGGACAATCTCTTTCCATCCATCATTTTTGGGAACCTCTGGTTGCAATGAGACATGAGGGCGCATGAGAATACTAGGGGATTATGGAGATTGGAAAAGAGGCCCTTCAGGCCTATTTTGGACCATTCCTTGCCTAATCCAATTGAAAAACCCAACCTCAAATAGATTACATAACTCTTGCGAGTCAGCATCAAAGTGAATGGAGAATATTGGCCTTTTCAAGCCCCTGTTCCAATTACCTCTTCCTCGGTTACCTTTTCCATGGCTACCTCGGCTAAAAAATCGCATTCATGCATTCATGATTGATTAGAAAATAGTTATTTTAACAACCATACATGAATACTCCTTAAAAATATGAAATAAATTTTGGCTCAGCAACATATCAGACTCATGCAATCCAATCCATAGAAATTGTTTAACTGTTGTCAATGAGCAGGGGGTGAACAAAAGGTTATGGGATGTGTGAGGGGTTTGTATAGAGTGAAAAATGTTAAAGTGAGGGGGAAAAGAATCATGGTTATTTCTCACAGACAACACATAATCAACTGTAATGTAAACCAAGGAACATATTACTGTAATCCATCCAAGAAATTACGATTTCAAACTGTTACAATATAGAAATCTCTTAACTGTAATTAAATTTTAGGAATAGGGAGTGAAAAATGGATATGGGAAGGAAAGGGGATTATAATTAGTGTTGTCCCTTGACCAAGTTTTGAAGAAAAGTTGGTCATGTTTGACCATTTTTTGGACTTTGACAGGCTAGTTGAAGACGAAGCGCCAGGCAAAGCGGAGATCGCGGGATCTTGCCCTTTTTGCGGGATGTTAGGGATTTTAGGGTTTATGTAACATGTATGGAATGTTGGACCATGGGTTTACCCATGCTTAGGCCCCATTTTATAATGTATAAATAATTATCTAAGTAATGTAAGTTAGAGGGCTAGTAGTTGTTGGTTGTGTGCACAGTTACTATTCATTTGACCGGCTTAGTGCATGGATAGTTAGCTTTGTGCAAGGATGTGTCGAGGCTTGCAAAGATAAGTGCAAGCATTTGTAAGTTCTCTATGCATACAAAATGTATAAGGCATTTTTCTTTGATCTAACCCAGGGAAGGAGGATTTGGTGAGGTGCGTGCATATCTCATGTCTCTTGCGGAGTCGACTCTGTGGCTTGGTGCATGTAAGAATATTGAAAGAGACTAATAAAAAAGAAGAAGAGTTGGTGGATGTAGCCCCACATCGGGGTGAACCACACATATCTTGTGTTGATGTGCTTTGTGCAATGTTGTTTATGATTTTTATTTGTCTATTTTCTTAGTGCACTTTTCTTGGTATGTGATAGGTAGATTCATTGATGCTTTAGTGCTTGATATATGAATAAATGATAGATCTGATCCGATGCTATGTGTTAAATTATTAGATGTGATTACTACTTTGTTGATCTGTAATTAGGGTTAATCTGAGAAGTGAATAATAATAATAAATTAATGCATGTTATTGGCTAAGTGCTCTGCTAAGTGTTGCAATCACAGATCTGTGTCCTAGCTAGGCTGTAGACATTTGAGTCCTGCAACCCCCCCTGCCTCTACCTCTGGTGAGAATTCATCTTCTTTGTAGGTGTTGCTGAAAATGCTGGTAGTTAGGGTTTTGTCGGTGCGTTGTTAGAGTTCAACCCTGGGTCTTCCCCTGTGCCAACAAATGGTTTCGTTGTCGGGATCTGAAACTGTGATTGTTGGGAACTGAAGAAAAGAAGAAAGTTATGTGCATAGATTTGTTGTTGTAGTGAGCAGTACCCTACTTGACTTGTGAAGCTATTTGCTAAAAGAGAAGCCCGATATGAAGAAAAGAGGCAATATATTAAGCTTTGTGCTATGGTAAAGGTTAGATAAGTGGACATTTTTTCTTCGGAAGTATGAATCTAGGTATGTTTGATATATTTGGTCCTAGTCTAAAAACTGAGGCATGGATAGAAGAAACAAGACTTGATATGAATAGATTTGATAAAGATAGTGAAAGATATGTTATTCCTATGCATGGAAAGAATTTTGGACTAACAAGTGGATGCAAGATCCTAGAAAGAATTTTGGCAGATTGCAGGTCCATCACTGTGATCCCAGTGTGTTGTACAGAAAATGTCGGTGATCATTTAAAAGAAAGAGAGGATTGATACTATGTTATAATTGCAGAAGATCGGGACATCTTGCTAAGGAATTCCCTGGTATAGGTCATATTTGTCTTTGTTGTAAATATGTGGATCGTGAGGTTTTGGATTTCCCTAAAATGATTGCCAAAGTTGAAAATATGAACATGAGACAAGAGAACTATGAAAAAGGTCAATCGACTAAGGATATGTTAGAGAACTAGAAAGACTCAGAGACTATGTTATTACAACTGAGAGAAACACTGAATGACCACAGAGACATCAGTTTACCAAAGATATTAAAAGAGAAATAGTGCATGGAAACACGAATAGGATACTTTGACATAGATTGTGTCTTGGACGAGGAAACATAGGTGAACATCATGCTAGAAAGGACTTGGGAAATTTTGGGAAAACATGTTATAGTACCTTCACTAGGAAGGATAGGCTTGTTTAAAGGAAATATGATAACCCTATGTGGAAGAGTTACTAATGTACCTATGATGGATCATGGAGCATCGACCGAAGAAGAATTTGAAGTCATTAAGTTTATTGAGAACAACAACCATTTTTCACATTTCCTAGGAAAAACCTGGATTGAGACAGACCAGACCCAAAGGAAAGAAGAGGAGGAAGCTACAAAATAGAAAAAGAAAGAATTGATGGACTTTCATTTAGGAAAATAGCGTGACTAATGCAGGAACCAGTGGACAAGTCGAAGCAACAGAATGCAAGAGAGTTAGCTGATGAGGTTGAAAGAAGATAAGAAGGCATAAAGAACCTGTCCATGCTGGAAAGAAGAACATCCACCTTGGAAATACTAAGGGAAGAAGTATTACACACGAACGCTTTGAAACACCTTTAGCAGTGCGAAGTTACTATGCTAAGGGAAGAAAAGAATAATAATGGAAAGAGGAATCTAGAAAATTAGATCACAGGGAAGAAGGCCATAAATCTCAGCAAGAAGAAAGAAAAAATTGAAAAAATACAGCAAGTTTCAGTGAAGACTTTGCAGGAGGCAAGCTTGCAGAACTTGAACATCGTTGGAATAGCAGAACTATGCGAAATGGAACTTATCCATGACAAAGCTATATGACTGTTGGAGGCATCCCGACTGTTAGAATGACGCTCCAGAATGGCTAGAAATGCAGTTATTTCCAGAAAGATCACCATTGGACAATTGAGACTGTGCCATAATAAATGGATTAAGGGATTTTGACTCGTTGAAGGAATCCATTATGACATTGTTTATTTATTCCATTGAATGTTGCACCAGGACCACTTTTTCAAACTAGCATATTCACACTAATAGAGAAGGGATCTCACACTGCAATGTACTATCTAAGACCTCACTATCGACCCGATTACCTTGAGTGTCCATTCACCTACCTGAGTTATTTGACTACAAGTGTGCATGTCGGGTGACCATAGCGTAGTAGATAAATCTATAGAAGAGATCTTGATCGACCTTATGGCTGAGAAAGTCATGTCCACAAGTATACAAACATCATCAACAGGTGGATTACAAGCATACCCCTTGACAGGACGTCGATCAATGCCATCCTGAATCGCAACTGAGAAGAGAATCAAGCACCATGACGATATGGTGAACACAAAGAAGATCCTGTCGGTCTTGCCTGACTACATCCTACCTTTGGCTGGCGTGGTTAGTCATGATATAATCCCGTGGGATTTGGAGTACACACTCATCATTGCATACCTCCAGAAGGGGATACACGCAGTAGCACCGCAGTTGCGACTGATCCCAGCTCTTAAGATAAGTGATTTCAACCTCGGCGACAAGAAGAATTATGGGATGCTTGCATCACATAGATACCTAAAAAAGATGGTTGGGAAGAAGCCTAAGGTAGTTCCCCAGTTGTGGATCAAGGATATTGCAAGATCAACAATCTTAAATGTGATGAAGATCCCACACTTTGGTAGACATCAAGAGGTTAATGCATGCATTAAACTCCTCCTATCATGATACCACGGTGGGTATCTTTGGTCGGATAGGTGAATCACTATGGATCCAGCATTGATCCACCTCATCACCAGATTATGAATGCAGGGACCAAACCCTCACCAGTTCTACCCAGAAAAGATATCAGTTCGGTCCCTATCAGAATGCATCAAGGAGGTGTATGGGAATGTGGAGAAATGGAAGTGAGGCTACAGGGTATCTTCCATATAGTATTATGTAGTTATCCTAGCTTGTCAACTGATAGCAGGCAAGCTTGTTAGGAAGAACCGCCCTATGCAAGTCACAAGATTCGTAGTCGAACTTGCAGGGAAGCGTGTCAAAGGGATGCAGATGAACTAGGTGAGCAACCTCATCAATGAGTTGGAGAAGGACTGTTGCAAAGTGCAGGACCAAGGATATGAATTTCACTTCATCTAGTTATTGATTCTCATTTCATTTATCACTTGGGATATGCCAGAGAGAGAGACATTCCCGGAAGTCAAGCCATTGGATCCATTGGCCACGAGTTTCATCACCTTGTGGTATATGAGAGACATGGAGAAGCAATGGAAATCAAATGAGGTGTTCCACACTTACTACTTATAGATCAAACATGATATTGATTCATTCCCCCGAATGACCCCGAACACTTTGCATACTTACAGGCCACTAGTGAAGTTTCATGTAGATCAACACTTCATTTACATCACTGTGCGTAGGGACGAAAGCAAGGAGGAGCTATAGTTGTACTATAAATTGACTGATAAATACATGCAGAATATAACCAACGAATGGCCCACCAAATTCATTGTATCAGTCGAGGATACAAAGATCTCTTACCCTGACATCATCGGAATCCCTTTGGTCACTCGGACTGACGGACCAAGAAGCACAAAGAGAAAGAAGAAAAAGGAGGAACTGTAGGACAAAGATAGTGAGGAAAAGGAAAAAGAATCAGAGGAAACTGTGTCTGATTCACCTGTAGGAGGAGGAGGTGACAAAGTAAACCAAGAGGAGGAAGGGGAAGAAGACAAGCAAGAAAATGGAAAAGTGACACTGCCAAAGGACCCCCTTACAGAGGTCGAGATGTAATACCCCAAGGACATGCCCCAATTTCATTATGAATTGTAATTATGTTATAGGCTGGTGAGCCAAGTTTATATAATTCAGTGGGATTATGTGTTTGTTAGTCCAAAGAGAACCTAAGTGTTGAAGGCCAAGAGCCTAATTTTTGTACATGTAATGATGCACATTATTAATATAAAAACATCTCTGTGTGTGGACCGACCATGATGAATGAGTGATGGGGGACTAAGCTTCCACAAATTCTGGGTAAGGGAGAGGGGGCTTAAAGGTTGGGAGAAGGACTAAGCCTAGGATCTTAAGACCTTGGGGTTAATAATTAAATATTATTCCAAAATATGTGTAAATGTTTATGTTTTATCCTAAGTTTCTGGAAAGGGGAACATGTGCAAAATGGGGAGCATGCAACCCCAGGGAGATAGGTGCTGACCTTGGTGCATGTAGTTAAAACTAGAGAAGTGAGTCATGTTGGGGGGTTTGACCTTCCATTCTCCATCCTCCGTTTGAAATCGCGAGTGTCCATGATCAACCGGGGTTTTGGTGTTTGTTCTGGGAAATACTTACCTGAACCGTTAAGTCTCTACGTGGGATCTCTGTACACCCTCATGTCACCCCGAAACCTGAGCCGTTAGTTTGTCCTGTATTAATGGTTGGGAAAATCGAATGTCTCGTAATTATTGAGGCTTGTTATGCTGTAGCATCTGTCTATCACCAGTTTGGGAAAGCCTGTGTCTGTGTCTCCCGTGGACTGTTGTGGCTGCGCAGTGCTTGACTGTGTGTGGCTTGTTGGCTAGTGTATGTTCATGTTGAGCCTCATAGTTTATCGATGACATTGGAAACTAATTTGAAGGAAACATGTTGTATGGACTGTGTGTAACACTCTCTCCATGTGAGGGAGATGGTTGTGGTTGAAAAGAACAGGTCGCCAGAACTGTGAGAAACTCTCTGAGAGAGTGTGCTGAGAAAGTAAGAACTTCTAGAAGGGCTCCTGTAGCTACTATAGAGCTCTGAGAATTCTAGTCTAGTTTGTTGTTGAAGCCCAAGGAAAGGGAGTTTTAGTAGCTGAAGGAATGTCTTGGTGACATTGAAGGTGTATACTCCTGGGGTGGGACAAGAATGTGGGGAATGAGAGTCTGTGAGCAGTGGGCATAAGTCGCTCCTGGGAGAAAATCCTTCCTCTGTAACTGTGTGTCTTCCTGTTGAACTTGCCTAGCCTAGGATTCCCTTCCTGGTGGAGCTTAGTATTAGCTCGGGGGTGACCTACTGCTGAGAGTGATGAGCAGCACGGTCTAAGGTTGGGAGGTTTGTGGAAGGCCTGCACGTAGTTGGTGGAATTACTATAGTTTCAAAGATAAGTATCAGTTTGTGCTAAATATTTTGTTTTGCATGTCTGTGATGCTTATATGTTATCATGTATTCTGTTGTGTATATGAATTATTGTTAATGTACTTGATGATGTGTATTAGCAGTAATCATGTGCTTACTCTGAGTAGTTTAGTTAAATCTGTTAATTAAGTTTAATATGCATGTTTTATACATGAGTATGAGAATGTTCTGCATAGTAGCATTGCTCGACAAGTGGAGTGATGGTCGAGGATGTTACATTTTGGTATCTAATATCAAAAGGATAAGTTAAGGTTGTGTATGGTAGCATTGCCCGACCTGTTGGTGGTCAAGGATGTTACAATCTTGTATCAGAGCACAAGGTTTCAATGTTCAGCCTGAATGGGATGGATAAGTGGTCATTGGACCCGATGTTTCTAGTGGAAATCGTGTTTGGAAGAACCAATTTTTGGACCTTAGAATGTTATAGAGTGCCAACGAGTCACTTGGTTGTGTTACAAAGCTTAGGAAAAATAGCGATATAGTAAAACCACGAAAGAAGTGGTATTGGGGCCATAGAGTAATGTGGGTTGTAAGATATGTTTGGAAGCAAAGGAAAACTTTATGACCGTCAGATCTGAAGAAGATGGAAGAGAGTTATCCTGGAAACCTTTCATAATTTTAGCAATTGGGAGAAGCGAGGTGTGCTGATGCAGAAACTCTCGATACCCGAAACTATGAAATCCCGAGAAAGATCACCATAGATCGGAGGATGAAAAATTGATCGTTGGATCAAGCAGAAGGTAGAGCGTAACAAAATTTTGGCAATCGGGAGAAATGAGATGTGCGGATGCACAAAATCCCGATTCCTGAAACTTCAAAATGAAAAGCGAGCAAGGTGGGACCTGATAACACGATCGAAGGTGACATGGACCTTCCTAGATCTACCATGTGCCACCTCCTTAGTTGGTGAAAGTCGTACTACGTGGGCCTGGAGGGTAAAGTAGATCGAAATTTCAGATGTTGGAAGATTGGGAAGAAACAAGTGTGGGAACTCACGAGGTCTGAAGTCCCGAAGTCCCAAAAACGTCAAAGATGGAAAGACAACAGTGGATTTTAGCCACTGGATAATGGGTAAACATGAACCATTGATCCACCTGACTTCACGAGTTCAGTAATCGAAACTCTGAGAGATAGTTGCGTGTGCTTGAAAATATCTAAAGGTCGAAAGCCTAAGTACCACCTAGTAGTTTAACGTTTGGTCATGGCTTGTGATCACATGGGTTGGGGACTAAGAAAGAGGGTGTTGTCACCCGAAATTTACAGAGCCAAGTAGAACTAGAAATATTCATGAAATTGAAATGTTTTCTTAAATCAAATTGGTTTTGAATGTGTGGAATTTGTTAAGTAGAGATGACCTGACAAATTCTGGTTGTCTGCACATTGTGTTTGCAGAAGGTTAACACATGCCAGAACCGATTAGAATTGTCACGGAGCACAAAGAAATGGAAGAGACACAGAAGGCTTCCAGTTAAGGAAACGAAATAAAAAGAATGGAAATCCACTTGGGAGTTGAAGGATCGAACTCCCATGGGCACGAAAAAGAGATAGATAAGGAAGGAAATATGAGGAAAATCATTGAAAAATTGCATAAAGATGCCCAAAGTTGCTTAGAAGATAGCAGAAATCTTGGGAAAACTTAGGAAAAACAAGGAGAATTCAACATAAAGTTGTTAAAGAGTTTGGAGAGAACAGAAAAGAAGTTGGATAATGAGAGTGACTCAAGCAGAATAGGGTGTCATTGAACTTCTGAAGGGAGAATAATATCAAGGAGTACTGGTAGACACCATCATCACTCCCAAAGTCACTCCAAGAGAAAGGAACATAGTAGTTCAAGCCCATCTTCGACCAGAAAGCACAGGAGATCTAGAGTGGATGAACTAAAGGGTGAAATAAATAAGATTAAGCCTCCTACATTTGATGGATAACATAAGAAGGAGGAAGATGTTGAAACATGTTTGCTTGGCATGAGGAAATATTTCCAACTGCAAAATTATTCCTCTCATGCAGAAGGAATAATTGTGATGTATCAATTGAAAGTAAAAGAATCCATGTGGTGGGATCAGCTTGTGTAGGTGCATCACATTAAAGAGAAATATACCACTTGGAAATAATTAAAGATATATTTCAAGAAGAAATAATTGACTAAAAGATACTATGATAGAAAGATGAAGGAGTTCTTTGAACTCAAGCTAGGAAGCATGACCATTGATGAGTATGAATGTAGATTCCTAGAATTGCTAAAATATGTTATGTTCATCAAATATGAGACTGCCAAGATTCAGAGGTATCTAAGTGGATTACCACCTTCCATTGGTGACAAGATTCAGTATGATGACCCAAAAACCATGGAAGAGATGATAAGAAGGGAGAAATGCTTATATGAACAACAAAAAGAAAATCCCACCTTCCAGAAAGCTTGGGAAGACAAGAAGAAGTTCAAGAAAGAGAAGAGGCATAAAGGAATTAAGTCATCCTTTTTCAGAAAGAGTCCTTAGGGACATCCATCTTTTAGAGAGTCCAGAAAGGATGAAATGGATGGACAAATGTCGAGACAGGAACCTATGGAGTGTTGGGGTTGTAAAGGAAACCATAGGTACGAAGATTTCCCCCATAGAAATGAGAAAGTGAGAGTTGTCCACAATGTTTAGAAAACTTAAACAGTGGAGGACATGGGCAGTAGAATGCCAAGGATCTATGTGGCCCTGGAAAACAAGCAAGATGAATTTTAATCGCACATGATTGAAGTGGAAGTTATGATTAACAACTGACCATTTACTATTTTAATTGATTTAGGGTCTAGCCATAGATATATAGATCCTAGAGTGGTGGAAAGTTTGCATTTGTTGAGAAGAAAACATGAAAAATCTTGGTTAGTGTAGCTATCTATAGGAACCAAGAGGAAAGTCACTGAGTTGGTTAAGTCTTGTCTAGTAGACATGAATGAACTGATCACAAAGGCTGAATTGAATATTCTGCCTTTAGGGTATTATGACTGTCTAATTGGGATGGACTGGTTGGACCAACACCATGCTATCTTGGAATACCATAATAAAGAATTCACTTTCCTAGATGAGGAAGGGAATAAAAAATCAGTCTAGGAATTCCCAGAGTTGTTGCTATCAGAGAAATATCAACAATGCAGTTGAAGAAGTGATATAGAAAAGGTTGTCAATTATTTGCAGCCTGTGTGGAGGAAACACCTAAGGATAAGGTGTTAGGTATTGGAGATCATGTATTCCTAAAGGAGTTCGATGATTTATTCCAGGAGGTACTAGGATTACCTGTGAAAATAGATATTGACTTCTCTGTAAACTTGATGCTTGGAGAAGCTCCAGTATCGAAAGATGCTTACAGAATGAGTACGCCAGAGTTGAAAGAGTTACAATTGCATCTTGAAGAGCTTATAAAGAAGGGGTATATATGCCTAAGTGTGTCACCTTGGGGAGCCCCAGTTTTGTTCATGAAGAAGAAATATGGAAAGCTGATATTGTGTATTGATTTTAGACAATTGAACAAAGTGATTGTAAAGAACAAGTATCCTCTGTCGATGATTGATGACCTCTTCGATCAATTGAAGAATGCAAAGATATTTTCAAAGATAGATCTCAGGTCGGGATATCACCAGGTAAGGATAAAGGATGAAGACATCAACAAGACCACCTTTAGAACAAGGTATGGTCATTACGAGTTCACAGTGGTGCCCTTTGGGCTATCAAACACACCTGTTGTTTTTATGTGCTTGATGAATGGTGTGTTCAGGGAATATCTAGACAAGTTCATCATAGTCTTTCTAGATGACATTTTGGTGTATTCCAAGTCAAAGGAAGAGCATGACCAACATCTTAGGATGGTGTTGCAGGTGATAAGAGAGCACCAACTGTATGCCAAGTTGAGAAAGTGCTCGTTTTATCAGAAGCATATCCATTACTTGGGGCATATTGTTTCAAAGGAAGGGATAGTTCTAGATCCTGAGAAGATTGAGGCCATTAGAAAATGGTCAATGCCCAAGAATGTGACAGAAGTCAGATCCTTTATGGGTCTAGCTAGTTATTACAGAAGTTTCATCGTAGGGTTCTCGAGAATAGCTCACCCTATCACTTCCTTGCAAAGGAAGGAGAAGAAGTTTCAGTGGACAGAGGAATGTGAGAAAATGTTTCATCGATTGAAGAAATGGTTAACTAGTTCTCCAATCCCAAGGATCACAGACCCAAAGGAAAATTTTGTGGTATGCACCGATGCATTTAAAGAAGGACTGAGAGGATTCCTCAGTCAAAATAGATTCATAATTTGTTATGAATCCAAAAAATTGAAAGAGCATGAAAGGAAATACACAACTCATGATTTGGAGTTAGCGGCCATCGTTCACGCTCTGAGGAAATGGAGACATTACCTCATGGGAAGGAGGTTTCAATTGAGAAAAAACCATAACGACTAGAAGTGTTTGTTTGATCAACTAACCTTGAACGCCAGGCATAGTAGGTGGTTGGAATTTCTCTGTGAATAAGATTTTGATATCAAACATATCAAAGGGAAGGAGAATAAAGTGGTTGATGCACTCAATAGGAGAGTACACAAATTACATGCTACAGCCATTAGCATATATCAAACTGATATAAAGAGAAGAGTTTTGGAAGTTGCAAGTGTCGACTTGCAGTATAAAGAATTGGTAGAAAAGATACAACAAGATAAGATGCCACAAGGAGTGGAATATTATAAGCTAGGAGCTGATGGAACACTCCTATACAAAAACAAAGTTTATGTACCTAATGTCTAGGATTTTAAACTTACGATTCAGAGAGAAATGCATAACGTGCCTTAAGTTGGGCACCCTGGATATCAGAACACTGTGGCAGTAGTCAAGAGCCATTACTTTTGGCCAGGTATGAATAAAGAGATCACTGAATACATCGACAAATGTATGGAGTATCAGAAGGTTAAAGATGATCATAAGCACCCAACAGGGTTGTTGCAGCCTCTACCCATTCCTGAATGGAAGTGGGAAGTGGTGACAATGGATTTCATCACCGGTTTTCCTAGAACAGGAAAGTAGCATGATTCCATCATGGTGGTGGTGGACAAGCTTACAAAAGCTACCCATTTCATTCTATTAAAGACCACTCACAAGGATGCGGATGTTGTTGATATTTTTATGAAGGAAGTGGAACGATTGCATGGAATTCCCAAGATAATTGTGTTTGACAGAGACCTGAAATTTACCTCAAATTTCTGGAAAGGGTTATTCAAGGGATTCAAAATGAATATGAATTTTAGTACATCCTATCATCTTGAGTCGGATGGGAAGACAGAGTGGGTGAATTGAGTGATAGAAGACATACTGAGGATGTATGTGATGGACAAACCATCGAAATGGGAAGACTACCTACACTTGGTAGAATTCGCCTACAACAATGGGTATCAAGCATCATTGAAGATGAGCCCATTTGAAGCATTTTATGGAAGAAAGTGCAATACTCTAGTAAGCTGGGATAATCCAGCTGACAGAGAAGTAGTTGGGCCAGAGTTTCTCAAGAAAATGGAGAAACATATGCTAAAAATTAAGCAAAAATTGAAGGTTTCCCAAGACAGGCATAAAAGTTATGTTGATAAAAACGGAACCCGCAAAGAGTTTAAAGTGGGAGATCATGTTTTTTTAAAAGTAAAAGCCAATAGAAGTTCTTTTGAGACTGGGAAATTGTTCCAAGTTGGCAGCTAGATTTTGTGGGCCATTTGAAATCCTAGAAAGGATTGGGCCAGTTGCATATATGCTTGCATTACTTGCATCCATGACTGTACATAATGTATTTCATGTTTCATTGCTTAATAAATATATACCTGATGCTAATCATGTTATCAATTGGAATGTGATCCAGGTGGAGCAAGAAGGTGTCTTGCAAGTGCATCCTGTGCACATTTTGGATTGGAAAAGAAAACAGCTCTGAAATCGAGCCATAGGGCTTGTAAAGGTCCATTGGACCTAGTACAGTCCTGAGGATGCAACATGGGAGCATGAAGATGAAATGCGGGTAGAATGCCTGCATATTTTTGAAGATTTTGGAAATCTTATTGATGTTGTATGTAAGTTGCACCGAGGACAGTGAAAAAATAAGGGGAGGGGATTGTAATACCCCAAGGACGTGCCCCAATTTCATTATGAAATGTAATTATGTTATAGGTTGGTGAGCCAAGTTTATATAATTTGGTGGGCTTATGTGTTTGTTAGGTCAAAGAGAGCCTAAGTGTTGAAGTCCAATAGACTGATTTTTGTACATGTAATGATACACATTATTAATATAAAAACATCTCTGCATGTGGATCGACCACGATGAATGAGTGATGGGGGACTAAGATTCCACAAATTTTGGGTAAGGGAGAGGGGGATGAAAGGCTGGGAGAAGGGATAAGCTTAGGAGCTTAAGACCTTAGGGATAATAATTAAATATTATTCTAAAAGTTGTGTAAATTTTTATGCTTTATCCTAATTTTCTAGAAAGGGGAATGTGTGAAAAATGGGGAGCATGCAGCCCCAGGAAGATAGGTGCCAACCTGGGTGCATGCAGTTAAAATGAGAGAAGTGAGCCATGTTGGGGGGTTCAAACTTCCATTCTCCATCCTTTTTCTGAACTTGCAGTATTCCATGATCGACTGGGGTTTTGATGTTTGTTTTGGGAAATCCTTACCTGAACCATTAAGTCTCTATATGGGATTTGGTACAACCTCACACCCCCTTGAAACCTGAGATATGAGTCTTTCATGTATTGCTGGTTGGGAAAACTGAATGTCTCGTAATTGCTGAGACTTATTATGTTGTGGCATCTATATGTCACCAGTTTGGGAAATCCCATGTCTATGTTTCCCGTGGACTGTTGCGGTCGCACAGTGCTTGACTATGTGTGGTTTTTTGGCTAGTGTATGTTCATGTTGAGCCTCGTAGTTTCCCGACAGAGTTGGAAACCAAGTTGAAGGAAACATGTTCTCTAACCTGTGTGTAACACTCTCTCTAGGTGAGGGAGGTTGTTGTGGTTGAAAAGAACAAGTCACCAGACCTGTGAGCAACTCTCTCCAGGTGAGAGAGTGTGCTGAGGAAGTAAGAACTCCTGGAAGGGGTCCTGTAGCTACTACAGAGATATGAGACTTCCGGTATGGTATATTGTTGAAGCCTAAGGCAAGGGAGGTTTAACATCTGAAGGATTGTCTTGGTGACAGTGAATGTGTATACTCCTGGGGTGAGACAGGCACGTGGGGAATGAGAGTTTGTGAGCAGTGGGCATAAGTGGTTCCTGGGAGAAAATCCTTCCTCTGTAACTGTGTGTCTTCCTATTGAACTTGCCTAGCCTAGGATTCCCTATCTGGTGGAGATTAGTCCCAGCTCAGGGGTGACCTACTACTGAGAGTGATGAGCAATGCGGTCTAAGGCTGGGAGGTTCATGGAAGGTTTTCACGCAGTTGGTGGAATTACTACAGTTTCAAAGATAAGTATCAGTTTGAGCTTAGTATTATATTTTGCATGTCTATGATGCTTATATGTTATCATGTATTTTGTTGCGCATATGAATTATTGTTAATGTCCTTGATAATATATATTAGCATTAATCATGTGCTTACTCTGATGATCAGGGGATCAAATTTTGCTCAATTTTCAAAGTGCTCGGAATGCGACGAAAACAGTGCCATTGCATCCATCTCATCTTCCTGATTCCGGCGGTATATTTACTTTTTCAAACGGAGTCCGTATGGAGGGGATATTGCGATCTGTTCGCCAAGCCAAACAGGAAAAAATTTGGGATGCTGACTGTACCTGTCCGTACAGTCTGTATGGCCACGTGGCAGGGCTGTACCATCATGATGACGTGGTAGGTGGAGGACGTGGCACATTTTTATTGGATGGTGGTTGTCCAATTAGGTGTTGACACGTGTCATTTGTAGCCAATAATGTGCGGACACGTGGCCCAACCCATTGGCACCACGTGTCCCTTCATTTTTGTTTAATTTGGTTATGTTTAAAATGTTATGGAGGCCGCGGGGTTTGACCCCCGGACCTCCCCCAACGCCAATGCCTTTGTAATACTCCGCTAGCCAACATACCCTCCAAAGTTCCTTGTTATATGTGTATTCAAATATTTATTTAACCTTGTGGTTTGTATTGAATGGAGGGGCGTCGGGCCGGGGCTAAGCCCCGACCCGTGGTCCTATTTGCATTTTCATATGACTATGTTGAAAGATATCCACGCGATTGTATTGTAATATATATTACATACCATATATACCAACGGTTAAATATGCGCGGGGTATTTTATATAACCCGTGGGTTTGACATATGACCGGTGGTCTCTTGTGCGCGGGAGTTATACGGTTTACCAACGGTTTAAACGAGTTTAACCACTTTGTAACCAAACGCGCGGTCGCATGAGCAATATGACCAAGAGTCGAGGCGGTTAGGGGCTGGAGGCGCCTTAACCGTCCTACGGTTTGCACCATTGGCGCGATTGCACCCGGTGCTAAGTTTTTACACTTAAATGAGTGTGTGAGCCAGGTTTGAAGCACAAGGGTGCGATTTGTAGAACCAGAGATAGCAAAGTTGAAGAGGGAGACTTCAAGGAGGCTATCTTCTTCATTTTTCGACCGATTGAGGTGCCGAAAGAGCCCAGACAGGGGTTTTGGGACACTGCGGAGCCATTGGAGCAGTCGGTTTGTCATTTTGAGCATTGTAAGGCATGTTTTTTAGCACTTTGAGAAATTTAATAATAATGATCCATTGGATGCTGGACCAGGAGATGTAGCCCAGAGTGGGGTGAACTCCTTTATCAAGTTGCTGTGTTTATGTGCTGATGTTCAATATTTTATGTTGTTGTCTATGTGTATTTTTACATAAGTAATCCTTTATTATGTGTTGCAAATTGATCCGGTTGCTTTAAAACACATAACATTTCACTTGCAATAATTATTCAAGTTTTTCAAGTCTTCTTCATTTTTAGATCAAGTTGGTATCAGAGCACTGGTTTTGAAGACTTGATTGTTTGCAAGTTTTGTTTCTGATGCTCACAAGGTTGAAACTCACAAGAGGAGAAGGTCAACTTGTGGAGCCAAGTTCTTATCCGACGAGGAGGAAGCAGTTTCATTCACCGCAAGTTGCAGAGAGACATTCACCAATCATGGCACATGCAAAAGATCATGAACGTGTTTCAGATGAAGAAGCAGACTTTAGGCAGACTATCATACAGTTGAGAGATATGATGAAAGTCATAATGGAACGAACCGTGATGTCACAGGGTGAAGGCTCTAACCCTTCAATGCATAAGGGAGGCGGTGGTGACAAGACTCCAGGAAGAGATGGAGGGAATGGTGCTTGTCCACCACCCTCTCCCCCATCATCATCATCTTCTTCTTCTTCTTCAAGTTCGAAACATCTTCCCAATGGGCATGGTAAAACCGCTTCGCAAATTCCTTCATTAAAGCTTGATATAAAATTTGAGTTGCCACTTTATAATGGAGAAGTTAACGC
>ML795314.1:160211-189475 GCA_009831015.1 Picea engelmannii
AGACTGAGATAGTCTTTTGGAGGTCCAAAAGCTTCCCAATGGGGAGGTGTGATCAGGGGATCAAATTTTGCTCAATTTTCAAAGTGCTCAGAATGTGACGCAAATAGTGCCATTGCGTCCATCTCGTCTTCCTAATTCTGGAGGTATATTTACTTTTGCAAACGGAGTCCGTATGGAGGAGATATCGCGATCTGTCTGCCAAGCCAAACATGCAAAAATTTGGGATGTTGACTGTACGTGTCCGTACAGTCTGTACGACCACGTGGCAGGGCCGTAGCATCATGATGATGTGGTAGGTGGAAGACGTGGCACATTTTTATTGGATGGTGGTTGTCCAATCGGGTGTTGACACGTGTCATTTGTAGCCAATACTGTGCGGACACGTGGCCCAACCCATTGGTGCCACATGTCCCTTCATTTTTGTTTAATTTGGTTATGTTTAAAATGTTATGGAGGCCGCGGGGTTCGACCCCCAGACCTCCCCCAATGCCAATGCCTTTGTAACACTCTGCTAGCCAACATACCCATCAAAGTTCCTTGTTATATGTGTATTCACATATTTATTTAACCTTGTGGTTTGTATTGAATGGAGGGGCGTCGGGCCGGGGCTAAGCCCCAACCCGTGGTCCTATTTGCATTGTCATATGACTATGTTGAAACATATCCGCGTGATTGTATTGTAATATATATTACATACCATATATACCAATGGTTAAATATGCGTGGGGTATTTTATATAACCTGTGGGTTTGACATATGACCGATGGTCTCTTGTGCACGGGAGTTATATGATTTACCAACGGTTTAAATGGGTTTAACCACTTTGTAACCAAACGCGCGGTCGCATGAGAAATATGACCAAGAGCTGAGGTGGTTAAGGGTTGGAGGTGCCTTAACCGTCCTACGATTTGCACCATTGGCATGGTTGCACCCGGTGCCAAGTTTTTACGCTTAAATGAGCGTGTGAGCCAGGTTTGAAGCACAAGGGTGCGATTTGTAGAACCAGAGACAACAAAGTTGAAGAGGGAGACTTCAAGGAGGCTATCTTCTTCATTTTTCGACCGATTGAGGTGTCGAAAGAGCCCAGACAGGGGTTTTGGGACGCTGCGGAGCCATTGGAGCAGTTGGTTTGTCATTTTGAGCATTGTAAGGCATGTTTTTGAGCACTTTGAGCAATTTAATAATAATGATCCATTGGAAGCTGGACCAGGAGATGTAGCCCGGAGTGGGGTGAACTCCTTTATCAAGTTGCTGTGTTTATGTGCTGATGTTCAATATTTTATGCTGCTGTCTATGTGTATTTTTACATAAGTAATCCTTTATTATGTGTTGCAAATTGATCCAGTTGCTTTAAAACACATAACATTTCACTTGTAATAATTATTCAAGTTTTTCAAGTCTTCTTCATTTTTAGATCATCTGAGTAGTTTAGTTAAATCTATTAATTAAGTTTAATATGCATGTTTTATATATGAGTATGAGAATGTTCCACGTAGTAGCATTTCCCAGCAAGTGGAGTGATGGTTGGGGACATTACATTTCGATATCAAAGCTCAAAAGGCTAAGTTAAGGTTTTGTATGGTAGCGTTTCCTGGCATGTTGGTGGTCGGGGATGTTACATGAGACGTCCAAGAAAAGGAAGGTTTCTCTGTGGAGACCCTCAACACAGAAAAAATCCCGAGCCAGTAAGCCTATGTCACAAAACATGCTCACAGTGGATGATATCCATATCATCATCACAGCTGTAGAATATGCATCAGAGGATATCCTACAGTGACATAAAGTGAAGCAAGAAACATTATATGACATGATCGAGAAAGAATTGAAATACATCAGGCAATCCATCCAGTCGAGCCGCGTAGTGTCTATTGCGCCAGCTTCAACAGAGAATGTAGAATTGGGAGATGAGACCACCCAACTACATAGACTAGAAGATCCAACAGAGATTCGACTTTGTTGAGTCCGGGAAGAAAAGGAGTAGGCCACAGAGGCCTTGAGGAAAGAAAAGGAGGGTGATGTAGAGAAACTTCAAGTTGCACAGCAAGAGAAAGATGACATTAGAGTGAAGCTCAAGGAGGACAGAGAGAAAATCCAGAAAGAGAGAGACCAACTGCTCGTGAAGCAGATTGGGGTTAAAGAGGCATTGAATAGAGCACTTTGTTCTATGCTAGACTTGGCATAGATGGAGGACGAAAAATATGAGAGCCAAGTGGGGAATCTTATTGAAGCCATTCAACAGCTTCAAGTAAGAGTAGTAGAGCTAGAACCTCAAGCAGTGTCTAGCACTCCACAGGAAGTGTGGGATTAGAGGTAAGAAGCTGCCAGGAGCATAGTAGAATGAATCAGGGCATTGGCCTCAGAAAGTAAGCAAATTAGCGACCAAAGTGTCCACACCTATGAGCACCTTACAGAAGACCCAAAGCTGAGGAGAATAGAAGCACATCTCTAGGAGGTGAAGCAACAGGCTTCCACCATGCAAGCACAATTGAAGTTGCTCACTATAGTAGAAAAGATGAAGAGATTGCAAGAGCAGCACGCAGTTTAGCAGCATGCCACTGCCATGCAGAGCAGAGTTATGGAGGTGACACAGAGACCGCAGTCATTACAGGATGAAACCTGTACACTTTTTGAAGAGATCGAGGGACAAGGCTTGTAGTTGGAACAGGTAGTCATGAAAGTGGAACAACACCTAGAAGGGCCTGTCACTGAGAAAGTACTTTTGGAATTCATCAATTAGGAGGCTCTAGCGAAGCATGAAGTCGGGGAATCTCGAGCTAAGCTCGAGGATTTCAAAGCAAAGTTTCCCAGATCAGGGTGACTCAGGATGAGTCACAGGTGAGTTTTGGGGGCCTGTTCACCCTCGACCAAGTTTTGAAGAAACGTTGGTCATGTTTGACCATTTTTTGGACTTCAACAAGCTGGTTAAAGATGGAGCACCAGGCGAAGAGGAGATCGTGGGATCTTTCCCTTTTTCTCGGATTTTTGGGCTTTTAGGGTTTATGTAATGGGTATGGGATGTTGGCCCATGGGTTTACTCATGCTTAGGCCCCCCTTTTTAATGTATAAATAAGTATCTAAGTGATGTAAGTTAGAGCGATAGTAGTGGTTGGTTGTGTGCACAGTTACTAGTCATTTGACCGACTTAGTGCATGGCTAGTTAGCTTTGTGCAAGGATGTGTTGAGGCTTGCAGAGATAAGTGAAAGTGTTTGTAAGTTCTATGTGCATACAAATAGTATAAGGAATTGTTCTTTGATCTAACCCATGGAAGGAGGATCTGCTGAGGTGCCCGCAGATCTCCTATCCCTCGCGGAGTCATCTTTGTGGCTTGGTGCATGTAAGAAGATTGAAAGAGACTAATAAAAAAGAATAAGATTTGGTGGACGTAGCCCCACACTGGGGTAAACCACGTATATCCTGTGTTGATTTTATTTTTGCAATGTTGTTTATGATGTTTATTTTTATATTTTCTTAGTGCACTTTTCTTGGTATGTGATAGGTATATTCATTGATGCTTTAGTGCTTAATATATGAATAAATGTTAGATCTTCTCTGATGTTATGTTGATCTAGATTTTATGAGAAGAACAAAATCACTATAGATTATTAACAGGTGCTTAACACAAAATAACAGAGATATAGTAAAACTAGTTTTCTATTCAATAACAAAATAAGTTGAAACTATAAAATGCAGCGGAAACAAGCTTGTTGGAATGGTGGCGTCTTATCTCTGAGAAGATATGTGATGGTTGCACTCATTCACAAGAACATGATTACAATGAGGATCTGAAGGCCTTTTTACAATAACTAGGACTGCCCAAAGCCCTAGACATCCAAAAACCTAACCCTAGGAGATGAAGCACTAAAAGTCATGTGGGTCTCGTTTGGGTAAGTTAGTACATCAACTTTTCGGGGTCGTAACTTTTGCATACGATCTCCATTTTAGGCGTATGATAGGCCATTCGAAATGAATCATTGAGGAGATTCATTTTAGGTGCAATATCAAAGGAACTTACATATTGCAAACCTGTTTTCCCAAAAAACATTATTAGGGTCTCAAAACGGCTTCGAAAGTGAAAACTACTAAAAATAGTAAATTACCAAAATTGTCAGAAAATTGTTTTGAGCTAGTTGGAAAAGGTGGGTGGCCACTGATATCCAACTGGATCAATCCTCCCTCCTTAGGAACCAATGGTCTCCATTGTGTTGAGTTCCCCCATCAAATGAGGAAAATTCTGCTGAATTTGGCCTCGGGTGAGCCACTTGCCCTGGTGTAGGAGTTTCCCTTCGTTGACGACTCAATCAAGTTGGATCCTTTGTTTTCAAGTTCCCTTGATCTGTGTGTCCACAATATGATCATTGGATGGATGTTGTATGAAGTTGGGCTTGATATCTATTGGTGTCAGTTGTTCTGCTACTTTTGAGGTGTCCAATAATGGTGGGAAATAAGGGCGAAGGAGATCCACGTCGAACACTGGGTGCAATCCCAGGAAAGGAGGAATGTTGAGCTCAAAATCATTATCCCCCATGACCTTGGTGATGGTGTGTGACCCATAACATATTGTGCGAAGCTTCCTATGGGGTCCTATAAGGTGTTATTTCTTCAAGTGCAATAAAACTTTGTCGCCCACCTGAAACTTATGTGGCACCCGATGTTCATCATGGTGTTGTTTTTACTTATCATTGGAATTCTATAGGATATCCTAAACTTGTTGGAGGATGTGATGGATCTGATCAATGAAATGGGTGGCTTTGTCAGCTTCAGTTGGAGCAGGAGATGAGTCAGTCGAGGTGACCGCAAGGGGAAGTGCAACATCTATGGGGCCCAATGGTTGGAATCCAAAATTCACCTGAAAGGGGCTATGGCTAGTTGAGCTATGTAGGGCTTGGTTGTAGCTATGTTGGAAATAGGGAAGGCTCTCATCCCATGTGTAAGGTTTCTTTAAATTATACATGCGAAGGATATGCGCAATCATTCGATTTATGACCTCGGTTTGGCCATCTATCTGGGGGTGGAAGGCTATGGATTTGGTGAGCTTGGTGTCCATTAGTGACCAGAAGCTCGACCAGAATGTGCTGAGAAATCGATTGTCCCGATATGAGAAAATTGTTTGTGGGATTCCAAAATGTACCCAGACTTATTCAAAGAAGATATTGGCAGTGGCCTCTGTTGTGATGCTCTTCTTGCAGGCAACCAAAATCACCATCTTAGAAATGCAATCAACAACCATAAAAACACAGTCATTTCCACACTTGGTGGATGGGAGGCCGGACATGTATTCCATTGATATGGATTCCCATGGACTGTCGGGAGTAGGAAGAAGGGTGTACAGGCCATGTTTCTTAGTGGTTGGTTTGGCAATAGAGAAGGTAGTGCAGGACCTAATATACTTGTTGAACTCCTGTCGAAGTTTCAGATAGTAGAAATGTTTTTGTAGCATCGCCACTATGTTTTTGATGCTGGAGTGTCCTGCCACCCGACTGTAGTGGGATTCCTAGATCAACTTCGCTCGCTTTCTTGATGGAACAAAGATATGGCTAAGACGACACAACAACCCATCCTGAATATGGAAATGATCGAAAACTGCACTTTCACCCAAAATTTTGTAGGTAGTGGTGAAGTTTGGGTCTATCTCATAGAGTTGGGGCCATCCACAGTTCTCATGTCTACAAGCGTCTAGCACCATGGTGAGTGTCACGATTGGCGATCTGCTGAGGAAATCAACGATATGATTGGTGCTTCCTATTTTATACTTGATGTTGAGCTGGAATTGTTGCAAGTATGTGGACCACTTTTGATGGTGGTCATTCTGTAATTTTCCTTGTGTCTGCATGAACTGCAATGTCTTATGATCAATGTGGATGATTGTCTCCTTCCCAAGAAAGTAATGTCTCCACTGGTGGTAGGCTTGCACAATCGAGTGCATTTATTTTTCATAAATAGGGTACTTACAAAAAACATCTGATAGTGTCTCACTATGATAGGGCATGGGGTGGCTGTGTCTAGTGAGAATGATAACCACAACATAGTCTGAAGCATATGGCTTGATCTCAAAGGGATATTGTAGGTCTGGTAGTGAAAGTACTAGGGTTGAGCACAAGCCCTACTTCAAATCATCGAACGCTTTTTGTTGGGACCGACCCCATGAAAATTTCGCCTTACCACCACCCATGTTTATTTTGTTGAGGGCCCATGCAATATGGGAGAATCCCAACATGAACCTGCAGTAGAAATTGGCAAGGCCCAAGAATATTCGAAGCTCAGTGAGTGTGGTTGGGGTTGGCCAGTCATGGATCACTTGGATCTTAGTTGGATCCACATGTATGCCATGCTGGTCAATGATGTATCCCAGGTAATAGACCCTTTCCATGTCGAAGGAGAATTTTTCCAAGTTGGTGTATAGCTTGTGTTGCCGTAGGGTGTGCAAAACCTATTGAATATGTTGTAAGTGTTCGGCCCAAGTCTTCTTGTAAATGAGAATTTCATCCAGATACACCACTACAAACATATTGGTGAAAGGTTGTAGGATATCATCCATCATCCTCATGAAAGTGGCTAGATAATTTTTGAAACCAAAGGGCATGACCAACCATTCAAAAAGGCCTTCCTTTGACTTAAAGGCAGTCTTCCATACATCTGTCTATTCTATCGAGACTTGGTGGTAGCCAGACTTTAGATCAATCTTACTAAAGTATTTGGCCCCCATGAGTTGATCAAGGAGGTCATCGATTCGGGTAATCGGGTACCGATTTCTGACTATGATTTTTTTTAGATCTCAATAATCAATGCAGAGTCGCCATGTTCCATATTTATTCTGTACTATCATGATTGGGATCCTGCAAGGTGATGAGTTCATATAGATGTGCCCCTTTTGGAGTAGTTCTTGGATCTGTCACTTGATCTCCTCATTCTCTAACAGAGAGCGGTGATAGAGTGGTCAATTTGGCAGCAGTGCGTCGGGGGTCAAATCGATGGGGTGCTTGACCTAGAAGTGCAAAGGTACCCCGGTAGATGAGGAGAAGATATCTAAGTATTCTACCATGACCTTATCTACTTGCTTCTGTTGTGTGGAGAGGTTGGCCACAGAGACCCTGGATGTGGCTGTGATATTTTTCTTATTCTAAGAGTGAATCATGTGTAAGACATACTTCCCTATCTGATAGATGACCTTCCTACATTGCTTAGCAGAGATCAAGGAAATAGCACTAGGTGGGACTGCCTTAGGTATCCTGTACAATTTTCTGTTCAAAGTAATAATAAAACTATGAGGCCTAGACTCATATACAACATGAATTTTCCATAAATAAGGTTGTCCCAAAAGAACATCACAAAATTTGAGAGGAGAAACATCACACAATACATTGTCTTTGAAGGGCTTGATGCCATACAATAGTTGACACTATTGGCTGACACAGAGATCACTTCCTTGGCGGAGCCATCTAATGGTGTAGGGTTGTGGGTGTAGTGTTGTTGGCAGGGCTAGCCACTTGACAACCTCTACTAATATGAGGTTCTTCTAGCTACTTCTATCAACAATGAAGTGTAGCGGGTTGCCTTTTACCCACATGTTTGAATGGAAGAGGCACTCTCCTTCTTTTGGCTCGTCTGGTTCACCAAGATGGAGCTTGGTGGTAGAAATGGTGGCACTGTGTTCCACGTCAATGATCCATATTCCCCTTTCTGGTTTTAGCTCAGATTCAAAATCTACATTTGATTTAGAGATTTTCACTTCAGCCACCAACGACTACTTTGAGAGACAGTCAACAGTGTTATGCCAAGGGCTCTTATGGAAGTCGCACCACTTCCCAATATATTTATTTGTCTTTCCAGTGTCCTTATTTGTTTGCGTCTTGGACTGGTTGTCCTGATATTGTCCATCTTTTCTCTATATTTTGTTTTATGGGTTGGGGCCTCCCTTTCCTGGCTTTTTTTGTGCGCAGTTCCCAGTCCCAAATTGCCGCGTCTTTTGTTTGAACTTCTGCTCGATTTTGACGGCATATCGGTAGGCCACACCCAAGTATGAGATGTACAGAAATTCCATTTCAGTCTGGATGTATCTATGTAGAGCATCACAATACTTGAGTACCAGGTGTCGCTCTGAATCTTTGATACCCAGCTTGGTGCACAAGGTATGGAAGATATTTGTGAAATCTGGCACTTCTTGGTCTCTTTCTCGATGCAGTGTGGTCCATTTGGTAAACAAGTCACCATAAATTTCGACAGGGTAGTATTGTTCCTTAATAGAATCCTTGAAGGATTCCCAGGTGGTCGTGACTATAAATAATGAGGGTTCATTTGTTTCCTTTTGCTCACAAAAATTTTCCCACCAATCTTTGACATGGGGAATGACTTTGAGGAGCGTAAAAAGTAATATTTTCTCTATTCAAAAACTTATGGACTAAAAAATACCCTTCTATTAGATTCAACCACTTGTCTACAACATCTGCGTCTATTTGACCTTCAAATATAGGAATATAGAAATTTATTTGTACCTTGAAGGGGGCGGTGCCTTCGCTTGAAGAAGATGGGTGGCATGTTGGTAGCCGCCAAAGGATTTGCATGAAACTATCCATCATCTCGTTCCTCTGTTGGGTGAGGGCTTCCTCAATCAATAGTTTGAAAGGATCTCTTGTCCTATCATATTTATTTTCTCCTGCGATCAGAGGTCGCTTGGGCATGCAAGAGATTTTGTCCTCAAGAGAAACAAGCTCGAGACCCAACTCTTTGTACTCCGACCTCGTTGGGGACAAGCATTAAGATGACAAGGAGCACACCACTCTGATACCACTGATCTAGATTTTATGAGCAGAATGAAATGACTACATATTATTAAAAGGTGCTTAACAAAAAATATTAGAGATACAGTAAAACTGGTTTTCTATTCAATAACGAAATAAGCTAAAACTGTAAAATGCAGCGGAAACAAGCTTGTTGGAATGGTGGTGTCTTATCTCTGAGAAGAGATGTGACGGTTGCGCTCATTCACAAGAAGATGATTACAATAAGGCCCTGAAGGAATTTTTACAATAATAAGGAATACCCAAAACCCTTGACATCCAAAAACCTAACCCTAGGAGATGAAACACCAAAAGTCATGTGGGCCCCATTTGGGTAATTTAGTACATCAACTTCCCGGGGTCGTAACTTTTGCATACGATCTCTGGTTTAGGCACATGATAGACTGTTGGAAAGGTATTTTTTAGGAGATTCATTGTAGGTGAAATAATGATGGAAAATCCATATTGAAAACCTATTTTCCCAAAAAAACATCGTTTAGGGCATCAAAACGGCTCCGGAAGAGAAAACTTCTAAAAATAGTAAATTACCAAAATTGTCAGAAAATAATTTTGAGCCAGTTCGAAAAGGTGGGTGCTCACTGATATCCACTTGGATCATATGTGATAAATTATTAGATGTGATTACTACTATGTTGATCTATAATTAGGGTTAATATGTGAAGTGAATAAGAATCATAACTTAATGCATGTTATTGGCTAAGTGTATGTTAAGTGTTGTAATCACATATCTGTGTCCCAGCTAGGTTGTAGAAACTTGAGTCCTGCAACCCCTCCCTGCCTCTACATTGGGTGAGACTTCATCTTCTTCACAGGTGTTGCCGAAAGGGTAGGTAGTTAGGGTTTTGTTGGTGCATTGTTAGAGTTGAACCCTGGGTCTACCCCTGTGCCAACAATTAGCAAAAAGTGAAATAATGGTAGGGAGGGACAAGGAATATTGTTCATAAAATTAATTAAGTAATCCATAAAACCATTCTATATCAAACGCAAAAGATCCAACACCAACCAAATAATCACTATGATCAATTAAACAACTAATGTGTATACTTCAATCAATCCTGCGTATTAACTTGCTCATTGTTCGCAATTAAATCTTTAACATAGTGTCATCAAAACAGTACAATATGTCTTTCACAAAAACCTATAGAAGAGTTTTGTTTCTTCTCATTTTCCACTTAATGTTTTAAAACAATTCCCAAATGAACACACTGTCCCTTATTTCCACTCTGTTTAGCATCCAAAACATCAACCATTGTCCCTGAATTATTTCATTAATCAAACATAGACACAAAAGCATGCTCAATTTCATACCATAATTCCATTTAACATTTGAAGTGTAATGAGACCATACTGTCACAGAACCTGTGCCTATCTCTCCTACGATGCATGATATTCGTCAAACATACATAGTGGACAGTCAAACACAATCATCAATATTTCAATTTGCAATAATCCCGACTTGCCATTTAAACACATAGTAACAACAATCACCATTTCAAACGCATACGATGTTGTGGGATACATACACCATTCAAAAAAACACAAGAGCATCTCTATGATTGTACATGTCTAATTACTTCGAATATAAACATCAAACAATGTTGAACTATCAATCCAATACAAGGAGGCAACAACAATATGCCCAATCCCATTTCTCAAATCAATCAAATTTCAACGAAAACCATACTGTTTAAAAACCCGTGCCCATCTCTGATGGTGTGACCAATGATATCCATAAACATGTACAATGGACAGCCAATTTACAACTATCACGATTTTTTTAATTGCAATGCTCTCGATTGGTAATTAAAACACACAGTAGCAACAACCATCAATTCAACTTAAACATGTTGTAGGAAGCCCACACATACCAATGCATCATGCACGAAGCATCGTTGTGACTTAATCAATCATAACTAATGTTGGGTTAAAAACACAGTAATTAAAATATAAGAGAAAGTGACTATGTATTCAATCTCATTCATCAAATCAACCAATTAACAATGTTGGGCTATTGTTGGCCCTTGACCAAGTTTTGGGAGATTCTTGGTCATGTTGACCTATTTTGGGACTTTGACAGCCTGTTGAAGGAGGAGCCCAGGACGAAGAGGAGATCACAGGATCTTGGCCCCCTTTCGGGCCCCCTTTTCGAGATATGGGAATATGTAATGGGAATGGGATGTCAACCCATGGGTTTACCCATGTGTAGGCCTATTTTGTGATATATATATATATATATATATATCTATATATATATATATATATATATATATATATATATATATATATGTCTAGGCCATATATAAAAGAAGGAGAATATTGCATCTATGTGATGTGAATGTATGCTAAGTGCAAGTAGGATCTATAAGTGCTTTGTGCATGAATGTAAGAGACTTGTAGAGCTAAGTGTAGATCCTTGTAGTAGATTGTGGAAGGCTTAGTGTTGTAACACAAGGAAGAAGGATCTAGTGGGCTACGCAGATCTTATGTCTTGTGTGGAGTAAGGGTTTTGATGGATTTGTGCTTGTAACCAATTGACTGAAGACAATAAAGAAGAAGCGTTGGTGGATGTATCCCCAAGGTGGGTGATAAATTAGAAACAAGAACAATAATAATTGATAAAATAGAGACAAGAACAACAACATGGCGGAAAAGGCATAATAGCCAACACAAAAAATATTCACTCCAATGTTACATATTTATAGTACAATGGGTGATGCCACCTCATAGAGAGATTTTCTCTAGATCCTAAAATCATGCATGATGACTATGCTAGGCAATCTTAACTAACTCGTTAGTCATCACTTGAGGATATATTACTAATATCCTAAATGAATAATACAAATATAGGTGACAATTTAGAATTAGTGATTGGTAAAGGTAAGCCATAGGCTAACAATCCCCCCCTCAATCACATGTCTAATCGATAATACCAACAAATAAAGCATAAACTGTTATCAATTCCAAGTCTTCATATTGAAACTCCTGAGCTGAGCCTCAATGAAGAACTGCCTGAAAAACTGCCAGTCTAGATGCTGAACATGTTCATTTAAAATGAACTGGAAGAGAGATGAGATATGGAAGTGAACAATTGTAATATCTGAACATTTCCTGATTGCTTGACAATTTGATCATTTTGACAAGTATTTTAGCTAGAAGAATATGATGTCTTCTGCTAATTGGTGAACATGTAGTATCACCACTCTACTATTAGTGTATCACTAAAAGTGCTCTCTGAATTTGTGGTTTGGGATGACCACTAACCATTCTTGACACTTTTAGGTGTCCAAGAGCATCCCAATGTATCATGTGTATGATTCAATTGCAAGTCATTAAACCATAATCTTGCCAAAGTCTGCTATCTCTAGAAAATCTCACAATGTAATCATGTGAGCCAGGATGCATGCAAATTGTTTACTTAATGTAAACTCCAATATGATGAGAGTGAACCAAGAGACGTGTATCAATTTCTTGTCTGACACATCCTTCAAAATGCCTGACAATTCAATCATGTGCCAAGCTGCAATGCAAAAGGATCCTCTTGTCCTATGCTAGGTCGAATGACCATCTATGTGAACCAAATGTTCACATCATTGCTCTCAAAATAAAAATATATATGATTCAACTTAAACTTATTGAACCATAATTCTGCCAAAGTCTGTCATCTACAGACTGCAGTTGCCCATTTGGAAAATTTCATGCTCATCTGGCATACTTGATGTTTGTTGTTGTTGAAACTTTCTGTCTGACAACCATCTTCAATTCCATCATCAATTCCCCCCTTTGTCAGCTGAAAGGAGAGACCAAAAGTGGTTTCATGAACCATCTTCATCGGAATTTTGAACTCCCCCCCTTAAGGTGCATAAGAGTTACATCATTTTACTCCCCCCTTCTAGGATCAAGAGAGTACCATACTTATTTCATTTTGGGTACAACACAAGGTGGGCATGCAGAAAAAAACCACATGTTATCTCATCCCGTAAGGGCCATGCTCGAAAGCTACGCCATAAGGGGACCACTTATGTGAGGTACAAAAATGTTATGTGATACAAGATTGGTATTTAATCGAGATTGAATTCTATGGTAAGACTTATATAATCACTTGGTTGTTGATGACCATTTCCAAGGATCAATCCACTCATAGTGAATTTTCAATCTTGCAGGTTTCTTCAGTGTTGAATATCCGTCTGAAGAATGGTGATGCTTGCCAGAATGTTGGCAAGGATGGAGATCAAAACAGTGATTCTCCTTGTGACCAACTCGATTACAATGTTGGCACTTATCATTCTGATGATGAACTTGAATAGGTGAAGTTGAAGATTCTTGAAGGAATCCAACACTTTGGAACTTGATTGGTCTGGAATAATCAGGAATATGAAACGTAACTTCCTTGTCATATCCAAGTCCTGTTCTATTCTTGTTGTAGATGATTTCTTCCCAAGGTCTGATGATGGGCATGGAAAGAGTATTATGAACCTGTTGCCTTGAAATCTGTTGAGGTGGATTTACTACATGTTGATGCATCATTGAAATGTTTTCTTCGCTGAAATCACAAGAAAACTCTTGAAATGTAGGTTCATGAATAGATTCATCTTCATCTGAAACGGATTCTAAAGTTGTATCACTATGTTGTTCCTTCAATGATTGTTGATCAAAATCATTATCATCATCATCATTATCATCATGATTGTCATCATAGAGAGGATTGGGTTGAACAAAAACTAGTTCAGAACACTTCAGTGGATGTTGATTTTTGAGATCAGTCAACTCATCATTCAATAGCTGGGATAGAGATTGAAGAAGTCTAACTTTAGATTGCGTCACTTGCAAACAAGTTAGCATTGATTGAAGAGTTTCTTTGTTCAATGTCACTATGTTGTGTTCAGTGGTGTTTATTAGAGAATTCAGGAACTCTAATAATTCGAGACATCGAGCCATTTTCAAAACACTAAAAGAGGTCTCCTTGTGCAGGTAGATCCTTATTACAATTTGACTCAACAGAAGAAGGTTTATTTGCAACTCACTCACTTGAATCGCTCACTTGAAATTCACACTCCCTTGCTATTCATGCTCACTTGAACTTCACGCTTGCTTGCTATTCACACTTACTTGAACTTCACGCTCACTTGCTATTCACACTCACTTGAACTTGTCTTGCTTGAACTTGCTTCCAGGAAGTTGAGGATGTCGGTTACCACTGAAAATGCATCCCAAAATATTACAATGATTTGAGTTTCAAGTACTCAAACTTGCCAATTATGACTCAAAATGACTCTAGGGTTTTGGTCTCAGTCAAAAATTCACCTTATGACAAATTCAATTCAACTCAACGTGATATTATTCTTACTATTCCAAGTACAATTCAACTCGATCAAGTGATCTTACAACAAACACTTTTGCAAGTTACAATTGAATTACAAATGCTCCACGATGTGTAAAGTTTGAATTCTTTGATTTGTCCATTGTTGATGTGGTTAATGACTTGAATGCTTGATAATTATCTTCATAGATGCTTGATCATATGTGCTTGATTGTAACTTCTAGATTTAGTACTTTGTGTGTGTTGCATTATGCAATTGGTTACAAGTGTCAAAACTAGAAACAAAATCACCACATAAAGCAATCATAAGAAAAACACCATCACACAAGCACAAGGTGTACCTAAGATCCCCTTATTCAATTTCGGGTGGATCTAGGACACAGAGAAAAATAATTCAATTTTATTATGAGTATCGCTCTTACAATAACCATGCTCAAATACATTTTGAAACTTTCTTGAGATCAGAATGGTGTATGAATTACAAGCCTTCTTATGGAAAAAACCTATACCAAGCTAAACACACTCAAACATTTACCATAGTCCTTTCATAAGACTTTCCATCGCTTACAATGTGATCAACCATAGTCCAAGTTGTTGTATGCCTTTATCATCACATCTCATTGCCAAACCTTCAATTAGACTTTTGTTTACTTAGCAGAGTTGAGGGGAACCAATTGTTTCTTTGCAATGAAAGTAATGGATAAAGGGTCACTGGAAAATAGGAAAAATCGCTCAGAGCGTAGACCGAGAGAGAGATTATTTCTTGTTTAGATCATCCTTTCTTATCGACATTGTATTCTCATTTCGAGACAGATAAGTTCTCGTTCTTGGTCATGGAGTTTTGCAGTGGAGGGGATCTACATAGCTTTCGGTAGAAACAGCCTTGGAAACACTTTTTTGAATCCACTTCACGGTTCTATGTAGCAGAAATCCTACTTTCCCTGGATTATTTTCACATGATGGGAATAGTGTATAGAGACCTGAAGCCTGAAAATGTTCGAGTGAGAGGGGATGGACACATTATGCTTCTAGACTTTGATTTATCATTCAGGTGTGTTGTCAGTCCCACTCTTGTAAAGTTGGCATCTCCTGGTCTTGATCCTTCATGGAGAGTCCCTATTTACTGCATTCAACCCTCTTGCATAGAGCCTTCATATGTGACCCCGGTTTGTCTGCATCCTTCTTGTTTCAGACCTTGTTTTTTTTTACCTCAGAGATCCAAGAAAATATGGAAACCAAAGAATGAGATGGAAAATCAGTCAAACCTTCTTCTAGAGCTCATTGTTGAGCCAACCAATCCTCGATCGATGTCATCTATGGGAACTCACGAGTACTTGGCTCCCAAAATAATCAAAGGGCAGGGGCATGGGAGCATTGTCGATTGGTGGACATTTGGGATATTTTTATATGAGCTTCTCTACGGGACTATGCCGTTCAAGGGGGTAGGCAATTGAAAAACGTTAGAGAAAATTGTTGGTCAAGCTTTGAGGTTCCCAGATTCTCTGATTGTAAGTTTCACTGCACGCGACTTGATTAGAGGTTTTCTTGTGAAAGACCCGCAACATAGACTAGCCTTTAAAAGGGGAGCCACTGAAATCAAACAACATCCATTTTTTTTTTTTGATGGCACAAACTAGGCTCTCATTCGCGACACCACTCCTCTTCAAACCCCCAAACCCATTGATCTGAGCTTCTTAACAAACAAAGTCACTCCTCCCAGTGCTCGTGGTGAAATTAAAAAAAGTAGGCTCTGATATTATCTTCATAGCTTTGATATTATCTCCATATCTCTGATATTATTGCCTAGTCAAGAAAAAGAGATCCATTCCATTCAAAGGATATTATGCCTTATTGCATCAATCACACAACCTTTAATAAAGATGATCTTCAATGATCTAGTGATCTGGTGCCAGATATGAGTCTCCATCAACGCTAGATCAAATCCACAATCACGGCCATGATGCACAGTCGCTGCAATATTTATGGAGGGCAATCTATATCTATCTTCATCAATAAAATGATCAACCCTTTGCAAAGCAATCTGGTATCTAGGGCGATCTACTATTTACAATTGGAAGAGTGTCAGATCTGATTCATGATTGGGATGTTGTTACGTTGCCCAAATTCTGAGAAACAATACGAATTGAGATTGGAACACGATCTGAGATCATGACTCATGGCAATGGATCTTCTCAATTGCGCTACGAACTGATTCATCTTCACATTCCTATACGGATTTTTCATTGTATCTCAACCCATTCAATGCATTTTTAATGGAGATCTTCGCATTCCTAAATGAATCTGTCTTCTATCTCTATTTGCAATAGATATTCCTCATGTATGTCTCGCATACAGGTTTAGTATGTACATAAACACTTCTTTACCCAATTGCCTTAGATCCTTGAATAAGATTTACTTCCTTTATATGATATATTTTCTCTATCTAATATTCATTCTATATTCACGCATTCAATATTGGATTTATCCAAATCACACAGAGACAATTAAATAATGAAATCTTCTATTTCATTAAAACAAATATGTACATCAAAAACTCATCCCTCTCTTGTGGTTGATCTAACAATAATTGTCCATACTAGATTGCGTGAATGCAGAAGAATGGTCACTTGAACACCAAATCGCTCCAACTCTAGTTGCTTCTCTTTTTTTTTACTAGATGCTCATCTTAATATCATTTGTTGCACCTCATCTCTCATGGAAGATTACCATGGAACTCAAGACTAACAGGCCCTTAAGAACTATAGTAGCTCTAATACCAATTGATAAATTAGAAACAAGAACAACAATAATTGATAAAATAGAGACAAGAACAACAACATGGCGGAAAAGACATAATAGCCAACACAAAAAATATTCACTCCAATGTTACATATTTATAGTACAATGGGTGATGCCACCTCATAGAGAGATTTGCTCTAGATCCTAAAATCATGCATGATGACTAGGCTAGGAAATCTTAACTAACTCATTAGTCATCACTTGAGGATATATTACTAATATCCTAAATGAATAATACAAATATAGGTGAAAATTTAGACTTAGTGATTGGTAAAGGTAAGCCATAGGCTAAAAGTGGGGGTGAACCATGTAAACACTATGTTATGTGTTTTGTGCTTTATCTTGAGCTGTTCACATGTTATCTGATAAGTGGTTTGATATGTTTAGATATACCTACTTCTGTTTAGTGCTTACGATATGTAAGAATATTAGATCTGATCAAGATAGTCATGCTTAGTGTTTGATATGCTCATTATGATCCCTTTATATATGCTAAGTGCTTACATACTGTAGATTAGTGTGAATGTTGTGAAGTTATGTTTTAGCAGCGATGTGAATAGTGATTGCATATTGAGGAACTAACAGTGCTAAGAGTTGTATTAAGTGTTATAATCACATATCTGTGTCCCAGCTAAGGTTGTAGACGCCTGATTCTCGTAACCACCCCTACCTCTACCTCAGGTGAGACTTCATCTGCTTCGCAGGTGTTGTTGAAAGGGCCGGTAGTTAGGTTTTTGTTGGTGTGTTGTTGTAGCATTGAACCTTGGTTCTGCCCCTGTGCCAACAAATGGTTCTGTTGTCAGGACCTGAAACTGTGATTGTTGGGAACTGAGAAAGAAGAATCTCTGTAAAAAGGTTTATCCTGAAACTGTGAAAGATCTGTGTGTAGATTTGTGCCCTAGTGCAAAATATTCTACTTGATTTATAAATGTCTCTGTTAAAGAAGGAAACCCCATCTACAGAAAGGAGGTCGGATCTAAAGAAAGAAGCAAGTTATGAAAGCTTTGTGCTCTACGAAAGGTAAAAGTGAGAATTTCTGATTAAAAGAGGTAAGATTTGGAAAATTTGTTCTCTAATAAAGGTAAGAATAGTTAAAAGTTTTAGATTTGGAAGCTTTGTGCTCTATAGAAGTAATATAAGTGGAAATTTTTGTTTCTAGAGTATGGATCTATGTATGTTTAATAGAGTTTGTACTAGTTTGAAAATTAGGGTATTGATAGAAGAAATAATATTTGATATGAGTAGATCTGATAAGAATAGTGAAAGATATGTTATACCTATGCATAGAAAGAATCTTTGGACTAATGAATGGATGCAAGATACTAGAAAGAATTTATTGCAGGTTAGCTCCTATGATCCTAGTGTGCAGTACAAAATAAGGTGGGGATCATTTAAAAGAAAGAGAGGATTAACCCTTTGTTACAGTTACAGAATACCGAGACATCTGGCTAAGGAATGCCCTGGTAGAATACCTAGTTGCCTGTATTGTAAAGCTCTAGAGCATGAAGTATTGGATTGCCCTAGAATAATTGCTAAGATTGAACGAATGAGTTTGAATCAAGAGAAACCTAAGGAAGATCCAGAAACTAAGATTATGGCAGAATACTAGAACGTATCTGAGAAATCATTGCTACATATGAAAGAAACCTTTAATAACCTCCAACATGTCAGATTATCCGAGATATTCAAAGGAAAAGAATGCATCGAAACAAGAATAGAAGACTTTGACATTGACTATGTTCTAGATGAGGAAACCTAGGTGAATGTCATGACAAAGAGAACTTGGGAAGCTATAGGGAGGCCTGCTATGATTCCTTCATTAGGAGGACTAGGGATATTTAGAGGAAAATTGGTAAACTTATGTGGAAGGCTCTCTCAAATACCTATGACCGTCAATGGAACTTCGACAGAGGAAGATTTTGAGATTATTCAATTCATTGAGGAAAGAACCTCGTTTACCATGTTAATAGGAAAACCTTGGATTGACAGAGCTCAAGCGAGAGGAAAGGAAGAAGAAGAAGTTTTGGAGCAGGAGAAACAAGAATTAAAATATTTCATGACTAGAAAGATCACACAATTGATTGAAGAATAGGAGAACAGATCAAAGCTATTTAACACTAGAGACCTTGATGTAGAAGCCGCAAGAACACTAGGAGATCAACATAATATTGAAGTACCTATCCTAGAAAAAGAAGAAGTATTATCCAGGAATCCTAGGAAAGAATCTCAACAACGCGCAGTGACTATGTTAAAAGAAGATAAGAAACATAATGAAAAAAGACATACCGAGCCTAATCTCACTGAAAAGAAGGCTAGAAAGATAAGTAAGAAGAGGATTGAGATTAAAAAGTTACAAAATATTCTAGAAGGAACTTCACAGAAAGAAAATTTGTAGAATTGGAACTTCATTGGGATACCAAAACAACGACACATAGTACTTTGCCAGGGCAAAGCAATATAGCCATTGGGGTCGATATATCCATTCGAATCCTGCTCCAAATGGGTAGAAAGGAAATAAAGGTTTGTCATCATACCATTGGACCATGCCATAAAGTATCGAACAATATTTAATGGAGGCTCATAACCATTGCAAGAAAAACATTGTTAGATTACCTATTTATCTCATCGCGCCACACACCGAGAACACTTTTTCTAATTGAGAATTCGAGCCCGCAGACTAAGATGAGTTTATACAGTTATCACTACACTCTTTCTATTTAGCTCAGTACTGTATCTTCGTGTTATAACCCTAAATTGCACCACACATGCTTACCTGGCATCAGGCCAACTCATATCCCTTTCTTGCCAAAGCCATGCTGCATAAACTCTTGAAAATCCTCTTAAATCAAGTGACACACACCCTAACTCACTACTGCACGCGTTGGAACGCTGGCAGGCCTACTACTGCATGTGTTGGAACGCTGGCAGGCCTACTATAGCCCGCGTTTACCTAACAAAGAACAAAAATAGGAAAGTTTCCAACGGGACAAAAAGCTATGGTTCAGTTAACTGAAACTCCCAGCCATGCATGGATGAGAGTTCATCCAAAACCCTAGCTCCTTCTAGCCTATAAAAGAAGGGGTAGGGGTAATATTTGGAGGAGGAAAAAGATAGCAAAGAAACTCTTCCCAATTGTCGAATCCATTTGTCCCAACCATTTAGCCTTTCCTCAAGCTTAAGGAGAATTAAAGCAAAGCAGTTGGAGGAAAAAGAAGAGGAGAAGCCCGGGATCAGGATCAAGGAACGGTGGTCGGTCTCAACATTGATTGTAAGTTGATTCATCTTGAAAATAATAAAGAATACTTTTCCCATCCCAATGCATGAGTTATATATGATTTATTCGATTTATGCTTAGTCTCTAACCCTCAAGTAGAAAAATAGCATGCATGAGTAGTGTTTTGTCTTGATTACAGGATTGTCTTTGGAAGGAGCAACGTAAGCAAGCGGACAAAGCACAACAGAGGATCTACACCAAACATCAGTAAAAAGGTTAGTAGGTCCTTTCCATGCTTGTGTGTGAAAAAGGGGTTTAAGTTTTGGGGTGATAGGTTAAAAGTGATTTCTTTAAGGTCATGATCTGCATGCAAGTCTAACCCTAGCTTGCTAGTCCATAGGGTATTATTTCCCAACAACAGAATTGGCGACTCCACTGGGGATTTACTCTTTAGGGTTTTCCGGATTTTTTTGAAGGTTTTTGGGCAATTCAAAGAATTAGATTTTCTGTTTCTTTGTTTGTCTGTTTTCTGTTAGGTCAGAGATAGCAGGGAACTTGGTTCTTTATACCAGTTTTTCCTTGACTGTGCTTGATGGTGATTATCGAGAAACACAGAGGTACACGCGGCCTGCAGAAGGCCTGCACGCGTGTGACCCACACCCTAACCTTTTACAGCCTGCGTTTGAACGCTCGTTGTAGAGGTTTTAGTAGCGTGTAGGAGTTAGAGAGATCAAGAGGCAGTCCCCTCTTCCCTGTCAGAATTATACATTCTCAGGGGGCTTTCTGGATCCTGTATGAGTCTTGTTGGTTCGAAGTCTTGTATCAGTTTACTTTATTGCATGTTGATTATTCTTTGCAATTATTTTTCTTTTCTGTTAAAGAAGAAGCATCCAAGCCTTAAGAGACCCTAGTTGTCAATACCATAGGCCTTTTCCAGGTATGGGCTGCCTATGTTTAGTTTTTTCTTAGCATTCATACATACACGTGGCCTGTGCAAGTGCAGCCCGCGGGTACCCGCGCCTTGTTATAGCTCAACGCGCGTTTGCACGCGTGCTGTTTCAGTGACAGTAGCGAGCTTGATTCAGTGCTTTTCAATCAGGGTGGGGAAGTCATCCCCTCCTGTGGTGAGAAGTGTTCCTCTCAGGAGTTTGAGTCTAGGGTGGCACAGTCAGTAGGTTAGGGCCACATACCCTTAGCCTGTTCTTTCTTAGTTGATTCTTGATAGAAAAGATAAAAAAAAGAAAAGATTTTGTTTTATGGTTTTTAGACAAGTGTAAGAGTCAGTGCTTTCTTGATTTTCATTGTGCATCTTTTCTCTGGTTCTTTGCGATCTGCGCTTTAAGCCAGAATTTATTTTTTTTTCTTGGTTTTGTGCTTGTCGGCATTTTCCCTTTGTTGCTTCATTTAGCACTTAAAAAAAAAAAAAAATTATCTTTTTCATTTGCTTCTTTGTTTGAAGATTGTGTTGCTGCATCAATAGCTAGGAAGAAGTCTTTTTTTGTAAGTTTTTGCAGTGCATTTAGAGTATAAGTAGCTCGCAGATTGAGCAAAATTCCTTTATGTTTGCTGCATGAAATCTTAGAAAATTCGAAAAGAAAAAGAAACCTTTCTTCGTGAAAAGTTGTTGGTTTTTGCATTTTTTGTAAAAATTTTTGTTTCCAAGCATTTCTTATTCATTTTTCTTTGAGTCTTTACATACCATCAATTTCACCTTCATACCTTGTGACGTAAAAAATCTCATAAAAGCAAAGCTAATTTAAAATCTATTAGACTATTTTGTTTGTAGGGTTCATACACTAGCTCAGGACTAGGGCCTTGGAATAGGTTGGAGAGTAAATTCTCCAAGGCCACTCAAAACCAAACATTGGATTCTGTGATAGGGAGTGTAGAAGTCCAGTTATGTGGAAGTTATCTAGGACCCCCCTCTAACACAGGGGATAAACACAAGGTCGCGTGAGGAAAGGTAGCGGAGATAACCCCTCCAAAGTCGGACCAAGCGTAGTGGAGAACACATATCGAGGATTTGTTAAGGGATTCTGTCGTTTTCATTTGCCACGGGGCTTCGTGGGTCTCGAATCCATTCGAGGTCCTCAGTTGTCTTCTGGACCATTTTCTCTCGATACCCTTGACAGGTTTTGGGATTGATACCCTGCTCATTGTGGTCTACCTGACTATTGACTGTACCCGCCTGGTGATTGTTCGCGTGCTGGCAAAATAGTTGCCAATCTTTTTAGGGACATACATAGGTGACTGTGGGGGTATACTGCGGTACCTAGGATAGACATCGGGCCACGCTTTGCAGAGTATACCCGGAGGGTGCTTTCATTTTTGAGTTGCACTTGCACCGGTAAGTTGCTCTAGTGTTGGTTGTTGTAACTGTTCTTCCAACTAGTTTAGTGTTTGCTTGATTTATCTTTTAGGGGATTCCCTTTTATTGTGTGTTACTGTTTGCACATGTAGAATACCTTAGCATGTCGTGGATCTTCTCACACAGTGGAGGATTCTGAGCTTTGCCGGTCACGAAGGCTTCTAGGCCTGCCACTGGTTATACTGTAGCCACCCCCGCCACCATTGAGGTGAAGGCTAGACCAACAAGGGTCTTTCGAAGCAACCAGGTTACAAACCATTGAGCCCGAACAACTCCCGAAGGAATCAACTGCCAATCTTGGTTAGGTTGAAACCCCAACCACTGATACTTGGTGGCAAGTTATTATGCCAATTCAATTTTACGAATGCTTGTCAGTGCCTCACACAGCTATGGCAACAAACGCTGTTACTTCCTCAGGGAATTCTTCCATTCCCATCACCATTGCTACCAGAGGAGAAGGATCTCCTAACTTGCCGCCATCGTTCTGGGCCACCATGGTCTCGATCGTAACTATGTCACATAGTGGACCGACCCCATCTATCATGACATCCACACTTCCCTTTACACCTAGTGTGACAGGCCCTCCGTTCTCATACGGTATGCCTAGTTTAGGTACAAGTCTTGCACTCACTTACTCCACTTTATATACTTTGGGTCTGGGGGCAGGGAGCTATAACGCTCCTCTACAAGGTCAACTTGGGGGAATTCCTATCCCTTTTAATGATTTTCCTTACGCTGGAGGTCATATCTCTCCTTCATCCCCTTTGCTTGGTGATCTGCATCAGCAGTCCTCCAGGCAGCCTGGACACACGAGTTCATTTGGAGTTGGGAGACAAGGAACACCTATGCAAACTCCGCCGACAGGTTCATCACCGTTTGTTTGGAACGGGACATTTGGTAACAACACTTTCGCATCCACTTCTTTCCCATCTGGGGGCACTCCCATTTTTGGACAGTCTACTCCGGTGCAGGGTACTATTCCTGCGTCGGGGGCACATATACCAGGACCTTAGAACTCGGGACAAGGATCCATTCCTTCCTCTGGAATGTTGTTCTGGGGTAATTCTTTCCACAGTCAATGGAACCCCGGACAGACTTCTATGCCTCTCCCATCAGGACCGGCATGGGGTAATCCTTCCCAAAGTCCTTCAAACATGATGAATTCCCAACATCCTATGTCCTTTATGGGGAATTAGCCAATGATGTCTCCACAGAAGAAAAACCCTTACGCTGGTCAGGGCCATGGTTTCTACCAGAATCCGGGCCAACAGCCAAACTTTTCCTGGCAACCTGGTTCCAGTCAAACTCCAGGACCCTTTTTCCCAGGCTATCAACAGCAACCCGAACTACCATTCTTGGCGATGTTACACTTGCCTGATTTGACAAGGTTGTTAAATGATCCTATTTGTCATGATCCACGTTGGCCTCCTATGCCAACAAATTTGCCTTCAGATATTCCAAAGTTCGAGGCCAAGCCTAACAAAGATCCAGGTGATCACATGACTACTTTCCACCTTTGGTGTTCATATAACTCACTGAAAGATGACTCCGTCCAGTTGCGATTATTTCAACGCACTCTTATTGGGAGTGCCGCGAAATGGTACATTGAGCTTGATCACTCACGATATTCTTCTTTTGGTGAACTGGCTATGGCCTTCCTTAACCATTTCCAGTTACCTGTGAGATACGACACGGGCACAAAGCTGCTTGCCAATTTCGAACAGAGGATAGTGGACCATATCTCTGATCATATTTGAGAGTGGAGAGGCCGAAAGAGTCTAATCAAAGTACCAATTCCACCAGCATTCCTGCTTGAGTGGTTCCTTAAGTCTTTAGTACCGCAATTATCCAAAGACATCGCAACTTCTGGGGTTTTCTCCGAAGAAGATTCCATCATGAGGGCTTAATAGTTTGAGCTTATCTATTCTTAGTCTGGTTTATTGTACAACATCCTGCCGGATGCACCATGATCTATACTGGATAAAACTAGACAGAGAGCCAGACCACATGCTGATGGTATCGTTGGTTCGGCACAAACCAAGCCCACTGAAAAATTGACAAAACAATTGCAATAGTTATCTATACAACACTCAGCGGCCAGCCAGACTACTACTTTGGCTGCTCCTCCTACCCAAACATCGGAAGTACACCCCGTGCAGACGACTAACCCAAAGGCCCCCCAATATCCTGAAGGAAAGAAAAAACAATGCAAGAAGGGTAAGGGGGATAAAAAACCCACTGATAATGCTGGCAAGGGCACTACAGAAAAACGGAAGGCGAGGTATCCGTGCAACTTGTGTGCGGAAGACCACCCGACTCATCTATGTCCTCGACTTGTAGAGGCCCAAAATTTTGTCACACAGCAGCAACAAGCCGTGTTGACTAATCCCTTTCATCATGGGCAAAATTTAACTCAAGCCTCTACAAGTGTTGAAGGGGGCAGCCAAGAAACCTGCCCTCCTACAAATAATTCCTCTTCCGTGAATGTATATATAGGTTAGGGGTGATGCTTTAATAATGACTAGAGCACACGACTATAGTAAACCAAGCGCCTCTGAAAAGGGTAAAGAAGTCGAGATCCCATCTCTTCCTCTACATATTGAGAATATGTTGGGAGAAAGGATGACACGCATTCCAAAGGGTGCATTTAAGAAAGATTCTCACAATCCAAATGCAAGGGCTTCCCAGAATTACTCTGTGGTGGAAGATTTATCCCAAACCCCTTGTGCTATGTCCGCTTTGGAGGTCCTCCAAAGTTGCCCTGCTTAGAGGAAATCCGTGTTGACTTCTTTAGGCTCTACCGATACTTTTAACCTGGGTACCATCATGTTATATACGACTGACTTGAAACCTCATTTGCCCTACCACGTCGCGTTTCAGATAGTAGTGGCTCATCCCATGAAAAATTTTACACAGAATATTTTCCGCACGGTGGTCGACAAGGGCGCTTCGACTTGCGTTATGTCATTAGCATGCTAGAAAGACATTGGTCAGCCCGAGCTGTCTCCATCACCTACTCTCCTCACTGCGTTCGATGGTCGTTCTTTCCGACCACATGGCATCATTCCTTCTTTCCCTGTGCAGTTAGAGGGGAAGATCGTGTGCGTCGAAGTAGAGGTAGTTGATGCCCCCCTCGACTACAATCTCTTGTTAGGTTGTAGTTGGACTTATGCTATGAAATATGTGGTCGCTACTATTTTCCGAGTCTTATTATTTCCACACGAAGGCCGGATAGTGACCATCGATCAATTGTCCTTCTCTCGACCTGACCCATCTTTGTGGGAATCCATGGTTCCCATGATTGATAATCCTCAAGTCGGTGTCGTTAATGTAGGAGTCAGTTTGTGACCATCTTTGATGGGTACTTTTGATTACCCACCTCCTCATGGCGATGTCAAGTTTATATCGACTCACCACAAGGCTGAGATTTTTCACGTCTCGTCGTTTCGCACGACTTACTTTCAGGATCCGTGGATTCTTCCTTCCCCATCAGCCATGATGGATGAGACAGGGAACGCTGGCATATCCATGCCCTTATCAGCCGCTGAAGTAGCGTACTCTTTAGTCCAGCAAGCTTCAGCTACTCCTGATCTGACTCCCGCCCAAGAGTTGGATCCACCTCTAGAGCCTATCTGGGCCCAGGGTTCTCTTGCCAACATCGATGCGTTGGACTTAGTCTTTCCTTCTGACGAAGCTGTAATCGAAGCAATGACTAGTCCAGACAAAACTTGGGAAGATCTTCATCACAGATCATATTTCCTCCTAGAGTTGCACCGAATTGAGGCAGGAGAATTCACTATTGCCATGACGGGAGATCAGCCGTGTCCTATTAACCTCTTAGCTACACAAGAAATTTATGCTGAGGGAAATATGGCGACTATCATTGCCACTATACCTATCAACTTCTCCTGAAACCCTGGCATTGTGGATGATGTCTTTGTCGAAGCGGATTTCTCCCCCGAAGAGGTTCATATTTACACGGATCTTTTCAAAGAATTCCGCGACGTTTTTGCCTGGTCTTATGAGGAAATGCTAGGCATCGATCTGAAAATAGTTGAACATGAAATCACAACGTATCCTAATGCTAAACTTGTTCGAAAAAAACTTCGTCCAGTTAATCCTAGGAAAGTAGCAACCATCAAGGCTGAGGTTGAGAAATTGCTCAAGGCAGGGTTCATTTACCCTATTCATTTGACTCAATGGGTGTCAAACCCCGTGCCGGTCGATAAAAAACAAGGCACCATTCATGTATGTACTGATTTCCGTGATTTGAATAAGGCATTTCCAAAAGATAATTATCCAACCCCATTCATTGACCAGATTATTGATGAGTGTGCCGGTTGTGAAGCCTTTTTGTTCATGGATGGTTTTTCGGGCTATAACCAAATTCAAATCAAACTTGAAGACCAACACAAAACGACATTCATTTGTCTGTGGGGTACATTTTCCTATCGTAAGATGCCTTTTGGCCTTAAGAATGTTGGAGCCACTTTCCAGTGAGCCATGTCTTTTGCATTTCATGACCTCAAGCATATAGTTGAGGCCTATCTAGATGATTTAACATCACGCTCTCGCAAGTGAAAGGATCATCCTACACACCTCAGACTAATCTTCGAATGTTGTCATTACTTCAGGATTCGCTTGAATCCAAACAAGTGTTTCTTTTGCATCACGTCTAGATGTTTGTTAGGTTTCATCATTTCAACAACATGGATCATGGTCAATCCTCTTAAGGTGGAGGAAATAGTCCAATTGCTCCCCCCCCCCCATGCACAATCTTACAACTTCAAAGTCTTCAAGGCAAGGCGAACTTCTTACGATGCTTCATCGCCAACAATGCCGAAATCACCAAGGGATTTATGTGTTTACTGAAGAAAGATGTTCCCTTTTTCTGGGATGAAGTAGCTCAATGCTCTTTCGATGCATTAAAACACACCCTCACTACCGAACCTCTGCTGCGGCCACCTAATTATAACAAAGACTTCTTATTATATCTGGCTGTCGTAGTGTCAACCATAGGCATGGTTTTAGTTCAGGAGGATGATTCGTTTTCCAAATACGTGATCTATTACCTGAGCCGAGGCCTCGTAGGACTGGAACTTAATTATTCCCATCTCGAAAAACTTGCGTTGGAAGCAGTTCATGCTGTCCAATGGTTCCGTCACTATGTTTTGTTTCGTAAGACCACCATCGTTACCATTGTGAATCCATTCCAGTACATGTTGACACGATGAGTTATCGGCGGAAAAATCAGTAGATGGATGGTAATCCTGCAAGAATTTGACTTAGACTTTGTTTCAGCCAAGTCCAAAAAGTCACTGGTCTTCGTAGAACTTATCTCGGAGCTTCCGGTTGAGTCAGGTGACGTTGTGGCTGAGGAATCGCCTATATGGGGGGATATGTTTTTGATTGAATCTTCAGACCCCTGGTACAAAGATATATTGATCTATCTCCAGAATTTGAAGTGACCCACCTTTGCTTCTCGTGACGAGCGTCAGCGGATACGCAATCAGGCTAAGAACTATCTCATAATCAATGATATGTTGTATCAGAGAGGTGTAGACTGCATCTTGCGCCAATATCTCACTCATGAGGAGGCTGTCATAGTGCTCAAAAATTGTCATACAGGAGCCTGTGGTGGTCACTTGTCCAAGTTGGCAACAGACCAAAAGATTTTACGAGAAGGTTACTTCTGGCCCACACTTATGAAAGATTGTATCGAGTCGGTCAAGAAGTGCCATCCATGCCAAATCTTCTCACGGAATATGAGGGCACATCCAACTCCCATGTTTCCTGTCATCACAATTGGTCCCTTCACTAAATGGGGGATTTATTACACTACATGCAACCCCCCGTCAGCAAGGGAGAACCGCTATATCATCGTAGTTGTTGACTACTTCACTAAGTGGGTCAAAGCTATGCCAACGTTTAAAGATGATGGAGAGACTACAACTCTCTTCTTATTTAACCATATTATAGCATGGTTCGTCATCCCTAGAGACATTGCCACTGACCATGGTAGTCACTTTCAGAACTAAATGATGTCTGAGTTAACATCAAAGCTTGGGTTACGGCAAGAACATTCCTCACCTTACTCCCCAAGCCAATGGGCAGGTGGAAGCTGTTAACAAAACTCTTAAGATGATTCTACAACGAACTATCAACTCAGCCAAGTCAAATTGGCATTTGATGTTATACTCGGCATTATGGGCTTACCGAACCTCAGTTAAGACTGCAACCAGTTTCTCACATTTCCAACTCGTTTACGGGCTGGAGGCAGTCTTGCCCATCGAATGTCAAATTCCATCTCTGAAATTGGCAGTACAGTTATTGCCAGACACTTCTCCACTTGAAGAACGGTTAGTACACCTTGAGCAGCTTGATGAACAACTTCGTGATGTGGCCCTAGCCAAAAAGGCTCATAAACATAAGGTCAAGTGTCAATATGATAGGTCCGTTCATCCTCGGGTTTTCTCTGAGGGAGACCTTGTCCTGGTCTATGACCAAGATAAGGACCCCCTGGGGGCAGGAAAGTTTAAACCCATGTGGTTCAGACCCTTCACTATTAAGGAGGTTTTAAAAAAGGGCGCTTATTGCTTGGTCAATTTTGAAGGGAATGCTTTGGTGGAGCCTAGAAATGGGCTCTACCTCAAGAAGTATTACTCATAGAACAGTCACTGTGGGTAACTTTTTGTAACATATGTATAGTCTTTGTACTATTACTTTTTTACATTTCTTTTAAAAACGTGTTATGGACGTGTCATTGATGT